>CM017916.1:12101346-12215240 GCA_008369825.1 Triplophysa tibetana
CTCAGAATGCCCATGCAAGATATAGTTCCCTTTTTTATATATTAAGACTATGCTGCTGTATGTGCATCTAGTTGTCACAGTGTGCATGCAAGCATTAAACACTTCCACTAGAGGGCAGACAAACTCACCAAAAGTGAATAATTTAGTAAATCATCTGTTGTCCTTACACACTGCCATATTGTTTTGTCATGTAAACTATTATGTTGGCTACTTAATGTAATAACATTTAAATTAGTTCAGAATTGTAATTTGACTAAAAATCTCCCGAACAACTTTCAGCGGGTACAGGCTAAATGTATGATGTAAAAATGTAAATGGTTCTCAATCCATTCATTTATCCATCCCGTATTGCACATATACTGTTGTGGTCTTGTGCCGAGGCAGGGAAATAACCAGGATGATATCTCATGCATGCTTTATAACAGTTTTGAACCTTCTCACATAGATTTCGTTGTGCTGTAAGGTTACAGATGCTTCTTAAAGGGCACCCATGATTTACTTTTGTAAATCTGACGGGTCAGTTTCTTGTACCAACACTGCTTGAACACAATTTGTCAAGGCAAACTTGTTCAAAACCTTTTTTGGCTGTAACCTAGACAATATATAATGAAAAAATAGTAACGGCAACATTTGTTTTCAACATTTGCCTACACAAATTATATTAACTGATAGACTGCAGGATCGAATTTCTAAAAGAAATTCTGACTTGAGAGTACAGACATTTTGTGTTATTTAATTTCTTATATTCTTATTCTTTTATTCTTTATTATATATTTTTTGCTATAAATTACTTTATTAGTTTTATTATATTCAGTTCTTTGTTCATCACCATTCTCTCGGATGAAGCATTTGTATTTTCTTCACAAGTGATTTACAGTGTCTTATTCTCAAGGGTCATAAAAACGTCACATGACAATGAAGCAGATTTTTCCACTGTCTCTGTGGTATAATAAACACTGCTCAATGTGTTTCTAGTCAGACGGAGCCAAAAACAGGTGAGACAGAGAAGACAGAGTTCTGGCAGAGTTAAAATGGGCATCTGAATGCAATGTGTTTTCTCTCTACAATAAACTTTGTTCATTTGAGTATAACATCACTTCGTCTCCTGCCTGCTGTTCTTCTCCTCTGACATCCAGGTCTGCGGAACAGGTTATATAACAGATGATATCAGTTCCCTTTCTGTCGGTCTCTCAACGTTGTGTCGAGAACGACAGATGGGTTCGCCCCTGAGAACCAATCATTTCTGACTACTATAGAAAGGCCAATGAAATTTGCATGCCGTTCTCGGCCAACGGATGTCCGGTATAAAGGGAAGCCTGCGTGCAGCATTCATTTACCTTTTGTTCTTCAATGCCTTCGCTCATGACTACGAACAAAAATAATTCAATGAATTCTTCTCTTCTACATTGCCGGATCTACAACGTAGAGCAGCGGATCGTCCCTACCTGTTTCGCTGGCTAATGCGGGCAGTCCGTCTTGGTTACTCGATCCAGTTCGCTAGAGACTCTCCCAAGTTTTGGGCATCATCTCTCCCTCTGTTAGAGGCAGGGACGCCTCCGTACTTCGGGTAGAGGCACACACCCTTCTGGCAAAACAGGCATTGAGTCCGTCCCTCAAAAACAAGATGTTCAGTGGGTCATGACCCCGCACTTCATCGTTCCCAGAAAGACGGCGGGTTGCGCCTCATAGGTCTGCGTACCCTGAACAAAGCACCTTCACAAAGCAGGTCGTTCAGGGTGCTCTTACAGAGGCGCATCCTGACATCTATCAGGTGTCAGGATTGGTTCGTGGCAATCGACCTGAAGGACCAGAACATCCTCTTTCTCGGTATGGAACTAAACTCTGTCACCATGACGGTGCAGCTGTCTGCAGCACACGCGTCCAGTCAGTGTTGAACTGGAGCCTCCTGGGACACATGGCGTCCTCCGGGGGGTATTACACCTCGGATGGACGCACATGAGACCGCTTCAACATGGCTACAGAGTCGAGTTCCAAGGACAGCGTGACACACCGACAGCAGGCGCATGGTTATGATGCCCTGCTGCCGACGCGCCCTAACCCCTTGGTCTTCCATGACCTTCCTCCGGCGGGGGTTCCCCTCGAGCAGGTTACGAGGCATGTCGTGGTGACGCGGACGCCTCGCTGCAGGGGTGGGGTGCAGTGGTGCAACGGGCACGCAGTAGCGGGCGCTGGACGGGCCCCGTCTGCGCTGGCATATAAATGGCCTAGAGTTGTGGGCTGTGCTGCTTGCGCTCAGAAGGCTCCGGCCTCTAGTGCAGGGCCAGCCGTGCTGGTCTGCCTGGACAGCACGACAGCCGTAGCGTACATCAATCGCCAGGGTGGCGTACGCTCACGGCAGCTAACACGACTTGCCCGACGCCTCCTACTGTAGAGTCAGCAGGTGATCCGGTCCTTGTGGGCCACACACATCCATGGCGAACTGAACCAGATAGCCAACCGCTCTCTCGTCAGTATACGCCTGCGGAGAGTGGCGAACTCAACCCCGCGAAGTCAGGCTTATTTAGGTGCTGTTCGGACAGGCACAGATAGACGTCTTTGCCTCCCGACGAACCACCCATTGTCCGCTTTGGTACTCCCTGACCGAGGCCCCCCCTCGGCACGGATCCCCTGGCGCACAGCTGACCGTTGCGACGGGTGGAAACACACCTTCCCCCCAGGAGCCTCCTTGCACAGACACTGTGCAAGGTCAGGAAGAGGAGCACCAAGTGTATTGGTTACACCACACTGTCTGACCGCACTTGGCTTCAGAGTTGATGCTCGGACAGCGACTCCCCCTGAACCATTCCCCTGACAGAGGACCTGCTCTCTCAGGGAAAGGACACGTTCTGGCATCCAGATCAGACCTCTGGAACACCCATGTCTGTCTCTAAACGGGACGAGAAGATCCTAAGATGGCTACTCCCCCTCTACGGCAGAGACCATCACCCAGGTTAGGGCCATCTACTAGGCGGTCCACGCCTCTAGACGGCGCCTCTTTCGTCGGCTTGGTCTCTCTCAACGAAAAAGACCCACTGAGGTGCTCGATCAGGATTGTGTTGTCCTTCTTACGAGACTGGAGACTAACATCTCCACACCCACTGAAAGTGTATGTAGTCGCTATCGCCACTCATCACGACTCAGTTGATGGGAAGTTCTAGGGCAACACGACCTGGTCACTAGGTTCCTAAGGGGCGCAAGAGGGCGGATTCCGCCTCATCTCCGCTGCATACCCTCTTGGGACCCTAACGTGGGTCCAAGAGCCCCTCGGAGGTTCCAATCTTCCTTACCTGAGAAAGACGGCCCCCCCTGTTGGCGCTCGCTTCCTTCAAGAGGTGAGGGGACCTCCAAGCATTCTCTGTGTCCCCGGATTGCCTTGAATTCGGCCCTGGTAACTCTCACGTTATCCTGAGACCCAGGCCCGGAGACATGCTACAAAGTTCCCACTACTCCCCTTCGGGACCAAGCGGTGAACTGCAGGCGCTCCCCATCGGGGAGGAAGACCCAACTCCATCCGTGTTGTGTCCTGGACCGCACGCAGAGCTTCAGTAGCTCTGAACAGCTCCTGTGTCTGTATGGAGGAAAGCATTTGGGGAAGGCTGTCTCCAAGCAGAGGGTGGCGCACTGGGTCGTGGATGCCGTTATGACGGCATTCCGATCTCAGAATCTCCCATGCCCACTGAGGGGCTTACTCCACACGGGTATAGCCACCTCTCTGGGCATTGGCCAGAAGCGCCTCTCTAGCAGACATCTGTAGAGCTGCGGGTTGGGCTACGCCCAAACACCTTCGCAAGGGTTAAACAACCTTTGTGTACAACCCGGTGTCAGCCCACATCCTGCGTGGCGATATGTAGGACTGGCATCCAGGGGGGCATATGCCTGCGAAAGCACCTTCCCACCCTCCAAGAGGTTGGGTCAGTGTGCTATCTACCTTTCTTCTTACCCAAACACAAGGCTAAGAAAATGGTACCTCACACAACCTTCCTTCTTACCCAGACACTGTTTAAGAACAGGCATTCCATCCATCACTAAACAAGCACCCCTGCGGGTTGGCCGGGCAGAGTAGCCTTCCCCCTTAGGCCGGGACACCATATGACCTATCACAGATAGCTCTAACCGGACCTGGTGCTACCAGACACAGTAACACTCCCTCCGTGGGCTGTTCCGTCTGATATGACAACGGTTCCCACACATGGAACCCATGAGCTTCCCCAGGTGGACCTCCACCCCGCGGTTAACTAACCAGTCCGCACGTTCCATGGGGTCTCCTCCAAGGACGAGACCATACCTATACGACCTTATTCCTCTCTACGGGTAGGAGGTGGCCTCTGCAGCGCTTCTCTGATTAGGAATTGCGCTTACCCGGTGTAAACCCGAGCCGGACGGCCTCTCGCTAGTAGGGAGCTAAGGCCCCTTTGTGAAAGGTTACCAGTCAGGGCTGTACCATCTTTCTCCAAGAAAGCTCTGGAACTCCCAGACCACCACACTGGAAGGTTACAGTTTAACGAAAGCTTCGAGCTGACACGCCCAGGCTTGTTACCGTCACTTAGCTGAGATTGTGACGCAATTGTGACCCATAGGAAACCCTTCTGTCGTTCCGACACAACGTCGAGAGACCGACAGAAAGGGAACGTCTTGGTTACGTATGTAACCTCAGTTCCCTGATGGAGGGAACATGACGTTGTGTCCCTTATGCCACAAACACGTATCGTATTCTGCTGCAGTCGTGAGAGGCTCTCAGGCTCTTCAGAACAAGAGGTAAATGAATGCTGCACGCAGGCTTCCTTTTATACCGGACATCCGGAGGCGGAGACTGGCATGCAAATTTCATTCTCCAAATTTCATTGGCCTTTCTATAGTAGTCAGAGTTGATTGGTTCTCAGGGGCAAACCCCATTTGTCGTTCTCGACACACGTTTCGTTCCCTCCAGCAGGGAAATGAGGTTACATTCGTAACCAAGACGTTTTGGGCGTGAACAAGATGGAACAACACTAGTGTATTATTTTTTAATAATAAAAAGGTAGAATATATCAGATCTATCATATGGCGTTGTCGGCAGAATTGAATAACACCTAATCGGACTTGTATATGACGGAAGGTCTTAAAGATTATGCTAAACAACTCAGGTAGCCAGCTTAATAGATTTAGAATGATCAAATTAATAGATGGTTTTTGCCATCCGTGGACGACCTGGAACTTAAAAGGCTGTAAAGCTAGATACCAATGGGTGATCTGGATGTTAGTATCCTTCATGCGGTGGAGCTACTACAGAGGAGCATGGTCTGAACAGATGGTGAATTCCCGACCCAGGAGGTGTTTTCTAAGGGTGTGGACAGCCCTGCTGATAGCCAAACACTCCTTCTCTATGGTGCTGTACCAGTCTCTCTTAGAGAGCTTTCGATTAATCTACAGCACCAGCTGCACCGCAACCCCAGCTCCTGGACACGCCAGACGGCACCCAGCCATCTGTCCAATGGATTAGTCTGCAACAACAAAAGGAGAGAAAAGTCAGGAGAGTGTAAGAGCGGCCCACCAAACAGAGCTGCCTTCAATTGGGTAAACCCCTGCTGGCACTGCTCGGTCCTTTGGACCTGACATGGCCCTCCCTTTTACTGTGATCAGTCAGTGGGCTGGTGAGGTCGAAATAATTAGGCACAAATCGTATGTAATATCCCGCCAGCCCCAGTCTCAACTCCTTTTTGGTCTTGTTTTAGTCTGTGACATGTGGCAACGGCTGCAGTCTTATTAATTTTGGGACACACCTGTCCGTGACCCAAGTGGAAGCCACTGCCGGGTCACACGCCTCCACACGCCCAACCACACACTTCTTCGGGTTGACCGTTTGGCCGGCTGCCCTAATGCACCCCCAGGACCGCTGGATATACCAAAAATCCCGTATGGGGCCAATGGACAAGGTCCATGAATTACTGGAAGGTGGCCAACGCCCCGAACAAGCCGAACAGAGGTGTTACAAATTGGTGTAATCCGAACAGCGCTGTGAATGCAGTTTTTTCTTTAGATACTGGCGATAAGGGGATCTGCTGTCATGTTACACCAACGGAGTAGACTCAATTGCAGGTAGAATAATCCAATATTTATTAAATACACACAAAGGTCACAGTTCGTAAGGTCACAAAGATTCCTATGGCAAAAACACAGGTACAGTCCGTAGTAAGACCCAGAGATTCCACAGCCTTCCGTGAATTAAAGTCCCAGCGATCCAAAGGGAGGTAGCTTACTTCAAGGCCAACTGGGAACCCCAGTGTACGGCAGCATCAGCCGGAGTTGGGAAGCGCCACCGGAGAAGCGGAGGAGATCGGGAGATCGGATGTCCAGCCCTAGGATGGCTCGGACCCTCGGAAGAGGCGACCCCGCACTGGATGAGGAACTTTGTGACGCGAGAGGGGCTAGTAGGTGAAGAGTGATGCAAGTGGGAGGGCCAACAGAAACTAGAAAAATCCAAAGAGGTTAAACAGGATCAAGTAACTGGAGAAAACACGGACAAGAACTAATCTAAGAAACGGGATTGTACAAGGAATCAACTAGACAAGACACGGATTGCTATTGCACTAGAAGTAAAGGTGAAACGGCAGAATTGACTGATCAGAGGGTTTACACTGAAACAGTCCGACACAAGACAAGATGATGAGAGGGACTAAATAGGAAAACCTAACAAGCCACAGGTGGCAGGGAATAGCGATAATGATGAAGGTCGGGAATGCAAGAGGTGAACAGGGTGAAGAGATGATGAGAAACCGATGAGGGAAAAGCCTAGCAGGGAAACACGAAGGTGGGGTAAGTGACGCATTACACAAACACAAACGTAGTGACAGGAAGAGATCCCATGTGACCGGGATCACAACATCTGCAAATATCCTTTGGTTAAATCCAATATCGAGTAAAAGTGAGCTGTGCCTAGCCGATCTAGCAAATTGTCGTCCACTGGCATTGGATAGTCGTCGAATTTTGACACTGTGTTCACCTTGTGATAACCCACACAAAACCGGACAGAGCAGTTCATTTTGGGGACCAAAACTATCTCTGGCTCGTCCAGTCACTGGTGTATTCCTCTATAATTCCCATTTCGAGCATCGCCTCTAATTCCACCTGAACTACTTTTTATTGTGTTCAGGTAAACGATATGGCCTGCTGCGTACTACTACGCCTGGGTGCATCTCGTTATGGTGCTGGATGAGGTTCGTTCGACCGGATAGGTGCGAGAACATGTCTGCAAAATCTGCCTGCAACCTGGCCACGTCAGCAAGCTGGGACAGCGAGAGGTGCCCCCTAGACCAAGAAATCGTAATTTGTTACAAATATCTGATTGTGATGTACATTGCAAGTTTCATAATCGTAAAAATGTGCTTTATACATATTTGAGATCATGCATAAAATGTAATCTTTAATGCACAGATTTCACTAGTTTTCCTATACAGATAATTTATGTTTAGCAGGAGTAGCGAGGGAATGCTTCTTTGGCATGCTGTCAGGGGGGGTAGGGTCCCCCCGAACCCTGAGTACCCCCCAAAAACACATGACGCCGGAAAAGAGCCGATCAATCTTACCCCCTAAAAGGCATAATACATAGGCTACTGGTGTGGCAAAGTGTTTGGGTACATGAGTGGGTGTGGGAGCATCGTGGGTAGGGACAAGGCGCCGGCTCTGGACATAGAGCGGGCCTGGGTCAGATATTTGCTCTGGACATAGAGCGGGCCTAAGACGGACTTGGCCATGGGACAGGGAGCGGGCTTGGGACAGGGTGTAAGAATGGCAGATTGAAGCTACACAGCTTTCAGATTCTTCCGGAACCAAAAGCGAGTTACGGGGCGATTGAAATCGTTTGCGAAGAGGGGTTCAGATGAAATTTGGGTTTGTGGTACCCTTAAGCGGAGGTAGGCAAGGATGGTTTGGTATGGTTGGATTGGATTTGGGAATGGAGGTTGAAGATGTAGACAAAGTGACCTCTCCTGTCCTGATCCGTTTTGCTCTTCTTGATGAAGTAAGATATTTTCTCCGAATCGATTACTGACAGGTCGGAAATTGTATGGTGAGTTGAGGGATCAAAGCAAGAGATGATGAAGATTTGTGATCATCTGAGAAATCCAAAGAATGTCAGTATGAACATGGCATTGAGAGTGTGCGGTGTATGGGAAGATAGATCTCTGCAGAGGGTAGAAACGCATGTCAATGTCATGACAATAACTCCAATGTTAAGGGAAGGTTGTAGATATTGAGGAATGATTTAAAGCTCCTCCATGCGGACAGTTACGATTGGAGAGTCCTGGGTGAGACGGCTCGGAGGATGAAGTTTAGAGAAGCTTCCAGCAGGTTTCTTTGAGGGTGATTCTTCTATAAAAGCTTTGAGGTAGAGACTTTGGTAGAGGCTGTAGTGAATTCAATGAGGAACAGTATTATTTAAACACTGTTCTTCATCAAATATGTAAGAATTATCATGAGCTTTGATCGCAATTATAAGTAATATATTCTCCACCACCCCTTGTAAGGGAAACAAATATAAACCCAAATTGGGATGAATTTAATTAATAATGATCAATTATAATTATCTGGATCAAATTCATGATTTGGGGAAATCACTTAGCATTACGAACAGGTAGCAAGAATCGGCATGTTTAGGGACTCCGGATTATGAGCATGAACTGCAAACAACATCACAAGTGAAATAAAACAGGACTTTATTACCTAGACTAGACACATACTAATCTAACATAAACACACATACAGTTTAGCATTGGAAGAAGGTTGAAATTGAAGCAGAGAGAAGAACAGAGCATGGATTATGGCAGTATATGATATTCAGAAGATCAATTACCTGAACAGAGGATCTTTATCTGGAAAGACGAGGCCGCAGCCTGGCACAAACTTAGGGTTAAAGGTGAAGTCTTCTTCTAGTCCATCCTCGGAGATGCAGAACGCAAGGAGAGAAAACTCTCCACAAACTGCAAACCTGAAGAACAACTCCTAAAAACCCCCACCACACACACGACACAACTCAAAGACTACTCAAAAGACAAAGAGACTCTTCTCGTGGTCTCTTTTAAACTGTAAGGATGTCAGATCCTACAGACGTGACTGATCCAATCAGGAGATGGCAACTTTGGAGGGAAAGTTAAATGTCTTTGTCTCTCTGATGGTGTTTTGCAAGTGAGAGCTGATTGGATGCTCACTAAGAAGACTTCTAAGAGTTTGATAAAACTAATATGAAAAGAGTTACCAAAGCACAACAAACATCAACATAAAGGACATCACAAATGAAGCTCATAGACACCAAACATGATCTAAATGTCATCTTGGTTACATTACAACTCACAGTTGTCGAAAGCCGCGTTGGATGTACTCATGCAATTTGGCTCAACGTATTATTGCGAAAAGACATTCTCCGCGCTGACTTACATTAAGAATAAACACAGGTCACGGCTTAACGTGGAAGATGATCTGCGGTTGGCGATCTGCAAAATTAAACCTAGAATGGACCTGCTTTGCTCCTCACGCAGCGCCCATCCAACAGATTAGGTGTTTTTTTCTAAATACAAAGTTATTGTTGTATGCGTGTTACAGGCAGCTTGTTCGTATTCTGGCTGTAAGCATTTCACAGTTATGGGATGTATTTGTTTTTGTCCATAATTTGTTAATAAAATAGCCTGGCTTAGAGATTGTGTTCCTTTTTGTTTTAGCTCTGCACATGTAACCAAATCGCAAATCCTCACAAGCTGTCGGAGGAAAAGACAGAGAGGAGAAAGGAGGGGGAGGAGGGGGGGGGTCGCGGGTCGTCTGCAGTCTAACATTGGGGGTCCTGGTCTGAAAAGTTTGGGAACCCCTGCTGTAGATGACTGGCTGGTTTTAGCTCAGTCTTGGGAGCTAGCGCTTCGACATCGGGATGTCGTCCCATCTCATCTAAAATCTCTCAGGTTACTACTCAACGCCACAAAGAGCGTTCTCTCCCCTTCGTAAAAAACAATGTATTCAAGGTTAATATGGGACTCGACCGCGATGCATGCAAAACTGTCTCCTGCACGTATCAAATCGCTAAACAGGAGACTGCACATTGTACCCTCTACTTCTTTCTTATTCACCCTCCTCCCCTGTGTCTGGACTCGATGGCCCATAGGTGGGCAATCACCTCTCTTAAGTGAAACTGAGATTTGCAGGCGCTCTCGACCTCGCCGTCCTGTTTAATTTTTGCCCCTGGGACGGTCTAAGCTATTCTGCATCCTCACCCGAGTTATCTGCCTAAAGTTTTGCAAATTGCAAATATCTATGTAAAATGTATAGGATAAAGTAATGTAAGTCGCTTTGGATAAAAGCATCTGCCAAATGCCTAAATGTAAATGTAGACAAAATAAAATGACTCATAAATCAAGCAAATGCACACAAAACAATGACAGATGAAACATCAGGTGGGATTACCCAAGGAGGGGGAGACACTACATGTGGAGCACTAGCTCAGGTAAAGGGGTTCACCTAGTGAAAGCGAGAGCCACGCCCTATGTCCTGGTTCTCCCTTGGCTGTCCCCGTCAGGGACCATCAGCTTCTTCACAGCTGAAAACTTGTCACCAAACAGCCGGATTGTGTGATGGGCGCATCAAGAAAGCTTACTTCCTTGACGTCTCGCATCTGCGCAAAGTTTGGGCCAAAGGTGTCGCTCTTCTATTACCAGAGGAGACATATTTCAACCCAGCGCGCGGGGTCACACTTTCCCTCGCGCTCAGCTGCTTCAATGCCTTAGCCTGCAGGATGGTCATGGCATGAAGTGGTGATGCAGGTTGACCCACAGCAGTGTACACGCTTTGGAGGGGTGCCTAGGTCGGTCCCTCCAGGGGGCGGCGTTCTGCAGGTACAGATGTACCCGAGGGCACGCTCAACCTGGGGTACATCGATAGAGCCCTTAGCTGCCCCGGTGTCAAGGGAAGTCAGAGCGACCGAGCTCATTTGCCGATATCACACCGAAAAGGTACTTCCGGGAAAAGGTAATGGGGCAGAACCCAGTTGGCACCGTGCACCATCTCTAGGTACCAAGAAACCAGCCGTGAGCCTCGGGTTGCAGTGCACTGTACTGCCTTCCCCGCAGCGCTCACGGCTGGTTTCTTGGTACCTAGATATGGCTCACGGCGGCCTGGGCAATCATGCCTGACATCTCCGATTTAGACTCGTCCTCGACTCGACGGACCGTAGCCGGGATCTCCAGGGAGACATTCGCGTCTGATGCCAAGAGGTCTCCATCCGACAGTGTGAAAAAAATATCATCCACTGCAGGCTGATGCGTGGATACGCTACAGTCTTCTTGCTCAGATAGACACCTTTGGCTCGCTTTCGAAACGCCCAGGAGAAATCATACACACTAGGACGAATCCGCTGCTCTGCTTTGTAGAATCCAGTAGATAATCAGGAGATAATGCGCTCATTATTTAAGCTTAGCAGGTTCCGAAGAACAAAAGATAAAGGAATGGGCACGCCATCTTCCTTTTACACCCATATGTACGGGGCAGAGACTGGCATGCCATGCCATTCGCCAAGTTGATTGGCCTTTTAAAAGTACAATCAGAGATAATAGGTTCTCAAGATCAAACCCCATTCTGTAGGTTCGACACAACGTCGAGAGACCAACAGAAAGGGAATCTAAAGCACTCAATAAATGGCTTCAGAAACATAGACTCCTACTCAGAAAAAATAGGTGCATGTTATGCCGAAAGAGTATGAGCCTCCAAAAAACACCACAAAAGATGGATATTGATGGTAATTTGGTAAGTGCTTTCTTAGAACAGATGCAGGACAGGCAAATACATAGATTTAAATAAGGTAAAATCAATTATCAACCTTTATAAGCGGAATGAGGCCTAAAATACAACCTTGTAACTGCAACCAGAGGAGCAGCCTGGCATTTTCGGCCCCATGACAAAAAATCTAATTGGGCCCCCTGTCCCATCAAAAGCTTTACATAACTATAATTAAAGTCTTGCAACTGTCTTGCTTCTTGTAGTTCAATACTAGTACTAACACAATATTAACTGCAGGTGATTTGTACATGTTCACTATTAGATCTAAGATTAAAAGCAACCATAAAAAAGGTGATGAAGGCCACCTTACATTGTAAAATTGTACAATATATTTATATAGTAAAATTTGACGAAATGGAAAATTCTCTAAACAAAACTATTATTAATTATTATTATTAATTATTTTTATTTAAAATATTTATTTAATATATATGATTCAAAAAAAGAAAAACAAACAAACTTAAATATATATTAACTTTTCAATGAAAATAAATTAACCTCATCCTCTCAAAACAATGAAAACAGCAGATTTTTTTTACCTAGATGCACATATATGAATATGAATATCTTGCTAATAGTTTCCCTGCACTAAATAAATGGTGATTAAATGTAGGCCAACACTAGTCTGTAGCTAGCTTGCTTATTTCACTATGAACATCAAGCCAACAGGTTAATAACACTGACAGACTGTAGGCTACCCACCTTTCTTGGTGAAAAACTGGGTCAGAGTTTGACACCCTTTACTTTGTCTTTTCTCTCTCTCATTTCTCTCTTTCCCTTTTCGAAAACCAGATTTTGATTTAACGTATCTATGCAACATTGTGGTCACTGTAGTTCTGGCGCATCTACTAACTGCAACTAGACACTGCCACTAAGAGCGCTATGGCAGGAACAAACCATTTTATGCTTTTATGCATATTGGTCGGTCAATATGGATGTTTACTTTTTTGTCAATGGGGATTTTTAAATTTTACTGCCAAAATCAAAGTGATCATTACTTTAATTATTATATAAATATACATACTGAATAATATTGGTTTAATAACTGTATATTAGTTTTTACGTATTATTGGAATTTTCCTAACTTTTCCCCCCTAGACGGCGCCTGTGACTGTAACACACTTCAGTATAGGGGAATTCTCGCTATTAACAAACCATCAACTAACTTTTCCCATACTAAATGTTTAAATTGTTGCTTATTAAAAGATATTAAGGTATTTGTTGGGTTTAGGTATTGGGTAGGG
This sequence comes from Triplophysa tibetana, assembly GCA_008369825.1. Taxonomy (NCBI): domain Eukaryota; kingdom Metazoa; phylum Chordata; class Actinopteri; order Cypriniformes; family Nemacheilidae; genus Triplophysa; species Triplophysa tibetana. The sequence goes on from CM017916.1 coordinate 12,114,381, forward strand.
TTAGGGATGTAGAATAAGGTAATGCAGAATAAGTGCTTTACGAGTACTAATAAACAGCCAATATGCCAATAATATGCATGCTTATAACAACTAGTTAACAGTGAGAATTGCCCCCTATAATGAAGAGTTACCAATTTGTGGAGTCAAAATTTGTGTCAGAATTTGTGTATGTACTCTACAAGTTCCTGTTATTATTTTATACTTGCCTGTAAGTACCACATACGTACCCTCTTTATACCCTTGGTAAGTACAGTAGTGTTTTTATTCGTTGCCATACACATGCACTATAATTAAGTGCCTGTTATAATCTCACAATTTTCATTAGGTAAAAGCTAGTTACCACGTATGTACAATTGGTAATTACGAAAAGGGTTTCTTGTAATTATGTACAAGTGCTACATGTACGTGCTTCAAAGTAAGTATCTTCTGGTACCGCTGATTATTCTCTTAGTACAACATGCTAACCATATACAGTATGTACCAGGAAAGTGCATTTACTGTAAAATAAAGTGCTACTACAATATGCTATTTACACTTAACGAAAATAGCTTTATACACTTTGGATTTAGTAGAAATAGTAGTTAGATACTATTTACTCATAAATAATGGCAGATAAGGTGTCTATTTGCACCTCAGTATTGTAATGCATTAAACATTATGTAATAATAACAGAGTTTAAATCATAATATTTATAAAAATGATGGCAACTTATTGAGATATGAAAGCCCTACACCTACCCCTAATCTTATCCTAAACCCAAACGTTATGAATAAAAATGAATTTTAAGCCTTAAATCAATATTATTGAAAAGAATGCCTTCATAATCTGTAATCTTATTGAAAAAGGTTTAAGAGTATTTTTAGCAAGAGGTTGATTGATCTGGATTGAAACATACACTTTTTTCTTGTTTTATTTCATTTTATTATTCTATTTCATTTATCCCATTTATTACAATTATCATCTATCATATGTATTCATTCAATTATTTTATAATTCACTTCTATTCGTATTATTTGTTCCTTACTTTCCTGCTGTTTAACCTCGTTGAGAGTTGTATTGTGTCTTATGCTGATATGAGTATCCGTTGGTCTCCATCTCAAGGTTCATACTAATGTCATGAGACAATGTTTTGATACTGTAATCTTGAATGTTAAAGACACATATTGAATCCGTTTCTAGTCAGACGAAGTTTGACAGAGCTTGACTGAGCATCAACACACAACTGAGATTATTCAATAAATTATTTGTCTGTCTATTTAACATCACTTCGTCTCCTGCCTGCTGTTCTTCCCTTCAGCTCTATATCTCCCTGGTGGTTGGGTTAAAGCATTGACTCACAACTGAGTTGATATCTCCAGGTGTAATTTGTTCCTGACGGAGAGAGATCTAGTGAAATGTCTAAGAAACATTTAAAGCTTATTTTTATCGTTGTGAATGTGATTTTCGGTAATTGAAATTTGGCAGCAACAGCGTATTTTTCAGCTCTGGCGAGCGGTTCAATGACGGCTAGCCTTGTGCCTGAAATATGCTAGCAACTTCATAAATCCTTTCAAGCGTAAGTGCCAGAGCTGCTTTGAGTCTGCTTGCCCAAAAGCTTCCGTAGATGGCACATAAATTTACTGTTGTTTGGCCAAAAAAATGACTTCCCAACATTTCATCATGTAAGCTTTGAATTACACCTCAAATTACAAGGATTCAATTTATAAACATGGTAATCAGTCAGTGTGCGAACTCATTCTGGCAAATGGCCTGGGTATGTGGATCATTAGCAGCTTATATGGACGGAATGCCACTGGTGGATATGACTTTTGAGCATGTGGCATGAAAGGGGTTTTCTACAGGTATGCCTGTAAAGAATGTTGGAGAGGTGGTGTAAGATTATTACTTTTGTCTAAGCAGAAAGTTGAAGAGTCTAGTCGATGGAACGCACAAAGTTTCAGGCCTGGAGACCAAGAATGACACAGACACAGAAGTGCAGTTCACTCAGAGTCCAATGTTCAGTAAGGATATCCAATATATGACAATAACTGAGGAACCGAGGTAATACTCCGCTCCAGACACTTCGATAGATGGAAAATCACAAGACCTAATTATTAATACTTTCTGATGGGTTGGCACTACATTAGTTCCTTGTTTTTCAACATCTGGAACAGACGAATATTTGGTACAAACACTTCTAGTCATAACTCTCAGTGACGCTTATTATTGAGAAACGTAATAAGCAGGATATAATGCATAAAACAGTATGGAATACAGTGTGTTGGATACAGGCAAACCTAATTTCTCATAATGGCCAACAGACTTACAAACAACCCTGTGTATTAAAAAAATATACCCATATCAATTTTGCCTTTAGCGTAAAATTGTTTTCTCGATACACAATGAGAGCTTCTGCCACTGTACACTCAGTAAAAGAGTCGATATCCGGTATATCCATAACAATTTGGCCCTTAGTGCACTCAGGGGTGAGTACGGAGTCGGCACTGTTGGCCTAATGGGCCGTTTATCTTCTGGATTTGGGTGGCACCCACCTGACAAAAGGTAGTTCTTTCCTCAGCTTAGTCATTGCTTTCTTCCCCCTAAGATGCAGTAGGGTGAATCCCCTTTTGACATTCTATTGTAAATTGGAGCTTGCCTGCTCCCATGAAGAACACAACTTCCGTCTAGAAGCGTGTATCCACTGTGGTTGGTAGTCTGTGAGGCCTAGAACTCCTGTCTGGGTCACGGCAATCACATTTCCTGGTCTGTGATCATTTGGTGCTCCAACCTTGGTCGGCTTCAGACTTCTCACAAACACTTTTTGTCCTGGAACAAAGCTTTGATTAGGCTTTTCTGAGGAACGAGGAAGACACAGAGAAACATCAGCACATATAGAGTTTAACTTTTCGATTAGGGAAGTCACGTAGTCCTCCTTGATCAGATGCATGTCACCTAAGGAAGAAATGCCCGCGTGGTCTTAGACCCGAGGGGTCGGGACAGGCCTACCTATTAGCACCTCAAAAGGTGATAAAAGTGTCGTTAAAGATGGGGTCATTCTCACTTCTATCAAGACAGCGGGTAACAAATCGACCCACCTTTTTCCCGTGTCAATTACGGCCTTCGTTAGCGTGTTTTGAGTGTTTGATTAAATTGTTCAACAACTGCTGAGCTCTTAAGGTGGTACGGAATGTTGAAATGCCAATCGATAGAGAATGTTTTTCTAAGAGTTGTGTCACTTTTGACATAAACGGGTGTCAAATTGTCACTTTTGATGGTTCGGGGGGTCCCGCATCAAGGCATTATTTCCTTAGTTCAGATTTTCACTACAGTTTTAGAATGCACAAGGAAATGCTTTTGGCCACTTCAAGAATCAATTGATGACTACCGGAAGATATTTCAGATTACCTATTTGTGGCATGTAAGTGAAATCAATTTGCACATGTTGGAATGGTGCTTCCGGATGTGGCAACGCACTCTGCTTAGTTGATTTGTGCGGATTTACCTGAGCACATGTTAGACCTCTGTCCAAAACGAGTTTTTCTGTTTTATTTACATCGGCAATGCAATACAGTTGACCAATTTTGCACAACTGCTGTGAGATAAGCCGTGATAATGCCTAATTAGGTTAATTAATTCTAACTTCGGTAGTGCTATTCCACCCTTTTCATCCCTAAAAATCCCTTCTTTATCTGGAGCACTGCCATTTTTGCTCCAATGCTCTTAGACTCCCTGTATTGGTTGACTTTACAGGATTTTGATGTCAATGTCGGGTACATTGGTTATGTCATTAAGCGTGACCTTTGACCTTCACCATGGCCACTTCGAGCGGAAGATGAACTGCTTCGGTGAACTATCCTATCAGATTTGCGTGTGGCTACGGGCTAACCATCAGCAGTTTTGAAACTTCTTGCTTCCCACATTGTAGCATAATGGTGAAGAAAGCTCCAGAAAGCTACTTAGAATCTTTGTAAATCGTTGCTCGCTTCTCTGTTATCAGGTCAAAGGCTCGAATTAATGCTACCCACTCTGCCGCTTGTTTCCTGAGTCGGAAACCAAAGCTGGCCACAGTGATAAACACCATCATAAGGCTTTGAACAAGACCATCAACCTTTAATGTGTTGTCCCCCCTCTAGTGGCGTTTCCAACAGTTCGACCCTATTGGAGTAAGAGGTTCAGAGATGCAATCATGTTCAACATTAAATGGCTACCATACCCAAAATGCCCAGCTAAGCAGGATTAATGTTTGGTGTTGTTCGAATGCTAAGGTTTTTTTGTCGCCAGCAGAATAGCTTCGTGTCCTGAGCGACGTTGAGCTGTCATATGTTGTGTTTGCCTACTAGATGTGAGGCATACAATGTTAAAGGGTGTGATTTTTCATGGAACTAATCGGAATTATTGTGTTCTAATCGACACACCATTGCGGAACGCTAGATACACACGTTCACCTAATACAGTCCGACCTTCGCAAACCTGCTATGGAACAAAGGTCCTTTGAGCCGGATCTGGCGTTTCTCATTGTCAAAGCATTAATCAGCGTCCAAAATGCAACCTGAAGGAGCATCAGAACAGATTGTTAGACCCAAACGTCAAGTTCACCCTCCTGCATACCTTAAAGACTTTGATCTTACGACCAGGCATCCTAGAACAGTCAGCCAGATAGCATCGCCTTTAGCAACACAGCATGCACAGGGGCTTGGAGATGTTTCAGAGAACATTCTTTCACCTTCTACCAGATAATCGATTCCCGTACGTCAAGGTCCATGGGATACAGTGGATAAATGGTCCATGGTCGGTGAGAAGGCTTCGTCCTTTCAAGGAAATGATAACACTGGTGACATTGATACCACAGCGCAGTCTGTTTATCATCCTTAGTATTCACCATATCATCGACCGTGGGAAGAAACATTAGTCTACACCATTACCTCTTACAAATTGTACTCCAGCTAGGCTAACCACACATCATGAACAAGCATCCTACTATCCACAGAATATGTCATCATCTGCCTTGGCCACACGTGATTAAGGTCAGCGACAACAGACGGCCCACAAAGTACCAACCCTAAGGCCTCACCAACCCTTCCCTACCACAACAGGTGGCACTGCACTTCGTCCGAATCAGGGGACAGATTATTATACTCTCCCCAACCCAGCACATGAGAGAACAGTAGAGCCTCGAAGTGACCCTGACATGCTAGACGTTTTGGGAACAATGATTGGGTAAATTCAGATTATGAAACATCAAATCTTGGCTGCTGCAACCTTTCAATCGCAAAGTAATCCAGGTGAACATAATTACCACAACTTCCAACACGGGCAGCCCCCTGAGAAACCTGATCACCCTGTTTACACCAGAACAATTCAACCAAAAACATGCGGATATTCCTGTCCCTCACTGGCAGTCAAGGACATTGTACAAGTCCCCTAACGAGACACTTGGAAATGCAGATCACCAGAGGCATGGATACAAGCAAGCCACTGGGCTAAAGTCAGCACCAAGAGCTCCCTATTTCCATTCTTCAAATCCTGCTGGACAAGAAAGTAACTACCGAGATCCAGTGCCAACTATACCTAACTTCTGTACTAAAGACCCCAGCGAGTTTAAAACCGGATAAAGATAGTCCTCGAGAATCTTTCACCGCCAGATGCCACAGAACTGTCCTGGCACCAAATCCTGCTGGATCACCCAAAGCTAGATGAAGCACGTTTAGTAGCAGATTTCTACCTCAACTCAACATTCCCATACTCTGATACAACGTGTGCTTTCAACGAAAGGTTTGGCCAGCCACACAAGTTGGCACTCAAGAAAATCGCCAAAGTGATGGATTCCCCAGATATCCGGAGAGGAGATATCTAGGCCTTTGACAGATTTGTTCTCCATATTAGGGCTCTTGTTGGTATGTTGGAGACTCTCGGAGATGAAGGAGAAGCTGAACTGAGATGTGGGTCAAATGTAGAGAGAGTTTTGAGTAAGTTACCTGCTGAAATGAAAGCAGGGTTTCGAAGACAGATGTACCAAGGTCCTGGGTCTGTGTATAACCTTCGTGAATTTTCTGAGTGGCTCCAGTAGGAAGTCTGGTGCCAAAGTAGCGAACAGTAGATCAGTTACAAGAGCCAAAGATCATAGCAGAGACCGGAACGCAGGAGAGAAACCAAACCTACTTTCCGCTCAGCCACTATCCTTCATGGAGCAGATGACGCTATCCGAAAGGTACCCACGGCCCAAGTTAAGGGGAACCCCAAAGTCCCTTTTAAAGCTTTCTGCCCATTCTGTGATAAAGATGACCACTTTCTCAGCCTGTGCGAGACCTTCAAGTCATTCGATAAACAAAAACTGATTGACTGGATCCAAACCAATCATCGTTGCTGGCGTTGTGGACGTACACACCAAGCAGCCCATTGCCATTGAAGAACTCCTGTAGAATCTGCAAAGGGATGCATTTGCAAATTCTGCACGAGGTCAATACTTAGAGTGCCAGAGAGGGTTCCTGCCTAGTAAGTTCAACCACAGAGACACTGTACTTGGATAGACCTACTGACAGCAGACTTGTTCTCCTTAAGGTCATCAGGGTCCTCCTGCACTATGGAGACAAGACGCTCGACACTTACGCTGTTATGGATGGCGGATCTGAGCGAACAATTCTACTTCCTGATGCCGCCCGTGCACTCGGCATACAAGGTTGAGCTGAAAACATAGCCCTGCGGACCATCCGCCAAGATGTGCAGACCATCAGTGGGACTTCAGTTAACTTCCACATTTCTCCCGAAGTCAACCACAGAAAACTTTCAAAATCAGTGCAGCATTCACTGCCAAACACCTTGGCCTAGCTGATCACTCATATCCAGCGCGTTTGCTGGAAAAATACAAGCACGTAAAGGATCTCCCTCTGCAGGCCTTCATTCGAGTAAGTCCTTCACTCCTTATCGGTGCTGATAATACTCACCTAATCACACCGATTGCACCTGTCCGAATTGGTCCTCTTTATGGTCCGGCTGCCATAAAGACGAGGCTTGAAGGGATATTGCAGGGACCAGACAAAATCCTGGAGACTCAATTACAACCACAACAGTGCCTTTTCCTGTCTCTCACCCCAGCTGAACTGGAACTCAAAAGAGATGTTGAAAGATTACGGCAACTTGACATTTTGCCTTTCTGATGCGAGAAGCAGGTGACAAGGTCCAGGGAGGATCAGGAAGTCATTAAACTCTTGGAGGCCAGAACATCCCGCGTGGATGTAAATGGAATTTTCTCCTATGCCACACCCTTGTTGCGCAGAAAGCATTCACCTTTATTCTCTGCCCCCAAAGAGGCCCTGCTGCCGAGCCTCCGTAGCATGGACCGACGACTAACCCAAGATCCAAAGAAAGCAGCAGTATACAATGCGGAGATCAAGAAGTTGGTTCAAAATGGCGCAGTTACCAAAATGTCAACGTCCGAAAACAAAGTAGCAAGAGAGACTTGGTATATCCCACATCATCTAGTCAGCCACAATGATAAGGACCACATTGTGTTCAATTGTTCCTTTCAATACAAGGGTCTGAATCTTAACGCTTCTTTAATGCCTGGTCCAGCCCTAAGCCCCTCTCTCCAGGGTGTCTTACTTCGCACTGTGTGGCGATAAGTGGTAATATACGTGGAATGTTCCACCAAGTCCTACTCTGACTTGAGGACAAGCCCCTCCAGCGCTTTTTGTGGCGTGATCTGAGACGAGAAGACCCACCTGATTGGGTTGCTTACCTTCGCTCACAGGATCCTGGTGGTATGATTCACATGTCATTCCTTCTGGCCTGATCACGAGTGGCCCCCGGTAAGCAGTGCTCTATCCCCAGACTTGAGCTATGCACTGCTTTTTCAGGAGAACAGTTGGCCGAGCTGGTTGTAAATTAACTCACTTTGAAGATCCAGTAAATCACTTTCTGGACAGATTCAACGGCTGTCCTCTACTGGCTTAAGTGGGTGGTAGAAATTCAAGAATTAACTGATATTAAAGCATGGCGTCATGTTGACTCTGTCAGGAACCCAGCAGATGATCTAACTCGTGGTAGGAGCCTGTAGGTCCTCACTCGGCCCAATCGGTGGATAAGGAGACCAGAATTCCTGATTCAATCTCTGAGTAATAGGCCATCGCCACCAACAATGCATTGCCAGGTGCCTGAGGACACCACAGAATTAAAGCAAAGCATATTCTGTGGCATGATTAACTCTATTCCACCGATTGCAGATTGAAGCAATTTTAGTAACTGGGAAGACTTAATTGTTGCAATAGCACAGGAGATTCATGGGGTGGCAGAGCAGCAAATCTCCCCTCCAGCAAGTGCCTACCAAAGGGCAGACCTGATCGTGCTAAGACAAGTTCAGATGGGCAGTTTCTCTGCAGACTACCAGCTGTTAAAGAGTAGTAAGCCTGTTGGCTCTAGTAGCCGCATGCTTTGTCTCTCCCAAGAGCTTGATGAAACCAGTGACATAATACGTGTTAGATTAAGACGAGCGGAAGGATTGAACCCAAGCACAAAACAACTAACTGACGATTATTTATGCGTGTTGATGCCATTCATCACGTGCTTCTGAGCCCACGTGAGTGTGTTGATTATGTTCAGTGTTACTTGCCATCTGTAGTTTGTATATTGTAACTACTGCTTAGTACGTATATAAACATAGCATTAGTAGCTGATATGCTTGCTAATTCATTGCTCATGAATGCAATGTTTCAGATAGGGCAAAGCTCGTCTAAATCATTTAAATATTGTTTCGGTTTGAAGCGTTTTTCCGATTATACCAATGGGTGGCAGTATAATACAATAATGTTAATGCTTGTATTTTGGTTTCTTTATTTTACTCTCAATATAACATGAGAGCTTCTTTATTTGTGGCTTGTTTTTATATTAATACTGTGTAATAATGCTAAATACATATGTTACAGTTTTTCTCAGTCGCATTGGTGGATTTCTCACATCACTATTAACATTTGCACAACATTTAATTCAACCTCCACAACATTTAGTCATTTGCGCACATCATAGTAGCAGTTTCTCATTCCTTCCAACAAATTGCAAATGCTTTTGGACATGCATCAATTGCTTTCATACAACTCTCTGCTGTTTTATAACATTATCATTTGCTTATGTCATGTCAGTCAAAATTAACTAAAGTTGTGAATGCTGAATAGTCATTCCATTTAAAACTAACAGTCTTCTTTTCATTGCTTGAGTCATTACATACAAAAATGTTGAACTAGTTGTCAAAATCTGTCAAGCAAATTTTATAAAAAAAATTTAATTAGTTTTTTCCTGAAAATACAGAGAGCAACCATTGATGTCCCAGGCCAATGAGGAGGGAATATTTGTCACACTCAATGCCTGTTTTTTTGATTTCACTCGGCTGGGCAGCCATTAGCTGATTGCTGCTCCTCGCACCCATTCAGCCCACACCTGTTCCTCTTTACCATTTTTCTATTTAAACCTGTCTTTGCGTTTGGTCTGTGTGGGTATATCTTGTGTACAGTGCGTATTGTGTCTGAATATCTTGCCGCTGGACTATTGTGTGTTATTTCTAACTGTTTTAAGGAGTATTATACATTTTTTCTGTCCAGGGCCATCAGGCGAGGAAATAACTTTTGATCCTTCCGGACAGTGAGACTTCTTTGAGAGCTTCTGGTCGGATGTCCTTCGGCGTAGTCTCCGTCCACTGTCCAGCTAACGCAGGCACTCGGAGTGCTCTGCTTTTTCTGTTATCCTTTTGTTTTTTTGTGCTTACATTAAATCCTTTTTGCTTGATCCTGCATCTGAGTCCTTCTGTTCCGTGACAATATTACTATGTGTGCAGCCATCTCAGAAAACGGCGTCCTCGCCCATATACCCCATCTTGGTCCATAAAACACACAACCACTGCTGACTTTTTTAGACACTCTTTACAGGAACATAATCCCTGAGAATGAGAGGGGTCTAACTGGAGACCATCTGAATAAGCATGTTGATGTTTGTGCTAATGTGCGTTTTCAACACTCAGATGATGTCAGACAGTGGTTTGCAGCAAATGAGAGGATGCTGGTGGAATAACTCCCTCCCTACTCACCATTCCTAAATCCAATGGAGGAATTTTTCTCTTCCTGGAGGTGGAAGGTATATGACCGGCATCCGCATACCCAAATGGCCCTGCTAGTGGCTATGGATGCAGCATGTGATGACATCACAGCAGAGTCCTGCAGAGGAGGGATTCACCACTCGAGGAGATACTTTCCTCGCTGCATTGCAAGAGATGATATTCGCTGAGATGTAGATGAAACTATGTGGCCAGACAGAGAGGAACGTCTGGATGTGTATGAATGATTTACTATATATGTTGTATGTTCAGTTCCAATATGTACTGCAATATTGTTTACAGTTGTGAACAGCTCTACCCAAAGGGAGTTTATGTTTGTTGTAAATAAGGGTGTATTTATTCTTTTGCACAAGGCTGTGAACAAATTAGAATTGCAAAGAGCATATGCAGTAAAAATGTGAAAAATACATATTCAGTGTCTTGTACTCTGATACCTCACTAAATACAGTAATGACTAACATTACTGTAGTTTTCAAATGGCTGTGCAAATAGTATATAGTGCTGTCTTGAGCATTTTCAGGAAGTATCACCAAAATCTGACTTTTTTTAATTGGAAAACCTTTACAGAGTAAACTGTCAAAATGAAAATATGACAAAGCCATTTGACTATCTTGTTAATAAACAGTGGTGTAAGGACTTTTCATCTTGATGACACTGACACTTTCATTGACATGAATACTTGCTTTTGAGGAATGAGCTATCCATTTTGAGCAAGTGACACGCTTTTGCAGGTTATCAACTCTATATTGCAGGTAATATATACCTTCCATTTTTTCTGTGCAAAACCACACACAGAGATTTATACAACTAGCCTGTGTACTGCTGTGTTGTGTACCTCCCAGTTTGTCAAATAAACCCCCCTTTTTCTTGGAACTAATCGGATTTATTGTGTTCTAATCGACACCCCATTGAGGAATGCTAGATACACACATTCACCTTATACAGTCCGACCTTCGCAAACTTGCCATCGAACAGAGCCACTGCAGCCACCGCACGAAGACATGCTGGCATACCTGGGACTATGAATCTAACTTTTTTGACAGATAATCTAATGGTCTATGCGTGGAACCAACTGGACACCAACGGCTACAACTTTTTCCTCTCTGGCATGCAAGTGAAAATACTTTTTTTTTTGCTGCATTGTTCGTGGGAAATTTTCTGATCAGCTAGACTCAGTCTGTTGAAATTGCTCTTAGACCTTTCAACAGCACGTCACCAAACTTTCCTGTGGCTCAGTGGTAAGAATATTGCGTAAGGTTGCGGGTTGGACTCCAGGGGATTACACATCCCCATGAAAAATGTATAGGATAATGCAATGTAAGAAAGCGTCTGCCAAATGCATAAATGTAAATGTACGTAGGTCACCTTAGACTTGACCAATTGCAGTTTCTCCTTCAAGGCTTTAAAACCCGTTTTAGCTAGTACATTGCAAACAATTACAGATGCTTTCTCACAGTCCTTCTACGTCTCTCCTGACACGAGGATGTCATCTGCAAAGTGAAGCACACACTGTTGAAGGCTTATCAGTAATTTTGGCTAAAGTTTTGTTCACTGCTGGAGTGGGATGATTAACAGCTCGAAAATCTTGAGTTAATGACCAAGTTTTTCCATTGGCTTTAACAACAGGATTAATTAGTGTGTTGTATGGTGAATGTGTCGGTTCGAGGACACCCTGCTGCACAAAATTTTCTAATCAAAGGCTCAATACCTTCTTCCATATCTTTAGACAAAGGGTATTGTTTAATGTTAACAGGATATTTTATTTTAAGTTTTGCTTTGTTAAGTTCCAATGTCATTGAAATGACATTGTTTCATCCTTGATGGGAGACAATAACAAAGGGTTAATCATGGAGTCCACCCGTGCATGCATGCCACACTCGGAAACAGGTGCTTGTGAGCCACTTGGCTGCCCACATGTCGGGAAAGGATCTATGGATGACTGTAAACTGGGCCGAAAAGAAAAAACAACTTTTCGGTTAGTAAACGTAATATCCGTTCCCAATTAATGCATCATGTCACAACGTAAAATGTTTAATGGTGAACCTGGAATAATTGTAAATTTGTGAAAAAAATATTTAATACCAGAAGCTGTAACCTCCAAAGGAGGCATCACAGCACATGCACTGTCAGTTCAGGAAATTCGTACAGAGAGAATTATTTGATTAGTTATAGGACCCTCATAACTGTTAGAATTCATAGACAAAGCATCAGCTCCTGCATTGTAAAACAAATTCCCCGTAAATTTACAGTAAAGTACTGGCAGCAGTGGTTCCAGCCATTTACTGTAATTGTACAGGCTTGCAACCGTTTTTTCATTTTACATTTGTACTGTAATTCCAAAGTAAAGAACTGGCAGCGATTTACCTATATTGTACAGTTTAACGCCTAAGTTACGTCTGTAACCTCAGTTCCCTGATGGAGGGAACAAGACGTTGTGTCGAGCCGACAGATGGGGTCCGCCCTTGAGAACCTATCAACTCTGACTACTATAGAAGAGGCCAATGAAATTTGGCTAATGAAATTTGCATGCTGGTCTTCACCCCCGTATATCCGTTATAAAACGAAGACGGCGTGCAGCATTCTTTTACCTTTTGTTCTGAAGAGCCTGAGAGCCTCTCAAGACTGCAGCAGAGGACGATACGTGTTGTGGCATAAGGGACACAAAGTCTCGTTCCCTCCATCAGGGAACTGATGTTACAGGAGTAACCGAGACTTTCCCTTTCTGTCGGTCTCTCGACGTTAAGTTGAACCGACAGATGGGGATCCTATTAAAACCCGCCACAACGCTGTACCGTATCACATACTCAGCAAAGCGATGGTGACTGGCCTGGGCGTGTCAGACGTGAGAGCTTTTGTGAAATTTGTAATCTTCCAGTGGATAGGTAGGCAGAGGGTCCCAGAGCTTTTAGAAAAGTGGTAAGCCTCTACCTTCGGTCCTCACGGGCGGCGGCCTTAGGTATCTCCAACAGCGAGTTAGCCGCCCGATACCCTAAGGCCACTGTGTAAGTGCATTCCTCGATGAGGGGACCACTTCCTACCTTTGGGAGGAGTTCTAGCGGAGATTCCTGCATTGACTCACCGTCAGGGGAGAGCTCATGGTAAAAAATATGCAGACTGAAGTAGTTAGCCGCAAGGTGGAGGTCCACCTAGGGACGTCCGCCTAAGGGGGTCATGGGTTACCAAGGTGGGAACACATCATGAGGATCATCAGAGGGAACCGCCCAAGTGGTGGAGTTACAATGTCCGGTAGCTTTAGTGTGTGGATAACTCAGAAGGTACCCGGCCTAAGGGGCAGGGCTGCTCTGCCCAGCCTGCCCGCAGGGGGTGCTTGCTAAGTGATGGATGCCTGTTCTTCGCCCCGTGGGGGAAAGAATGGAGGCTAAGTAGCACACTGACCCACCCATGAAAAGGGGAGACGGTGCATTCGCAGGCATACACCCTACTGGCTGCATACATGTTGCCATGCAAGACGCGTGCAGACACCGGCGTAGCCCAACCCGCAGCTCTACAGATGTCTGCCAGAGAGGCGCCCTGCGCCAGTGCCCAAGAGGTGGCAATACCCTGGGTGGAGTGAGCTCTCACTGATGGTAGGCACGTGCGATTCTGAGATTGGTAAGCTGTCTAGACCACAATCCTGTGTGCTACTCTCTGTTAGGAGACAGCTCTCCCCTTCTGCTGAACTCCAAAATAGACAAAGAGGTGATCAGAGCTCCTGAAGCTCTGCATGCGGTTCAATTAGAGGCGCAGTGCACAAACTGGACACAACACTGATGGGGTTGGGTCTTCCTCCCCAGTGAGGAGCGCCTGCAAGTTCACCACCTGGTCCCGAAAGGGAGAGGTGGGAACTTTTGGCAGGTAGCCAGGACAGGGTCTCAGGATCACGTGAGAGTCGCCGGGCCCAAAGCCTCTTTAGTGCAAGAAGCACAGCCAACAACTCTAAGCAATTGATATGCCAGCGCAGAAAGGGGCAAATCCACTGCCCGACCCTGTGTGCCCGTTGCACACTGCACCCCAACCCTGCAGGGAGTCGTCGTTCGTCACCACAATGCGCCATGTAACCTGCCCGAGAGGGACCCCTGTCTGTAAGAAGGTCATTGAAGACCATAAGGTTAGGGTGGGTCGGGAGAATGGTGTAATGACCATTAGCTTGCTGCCGGTGTGCCACGCTCTCCAGGGAACTCTAATCTGTAGCCAGTTCTGGACCGGCCTCATGTGTATTAACCCAAGGGGTACTTCCCCGTCGAGGATGCCAGGAGCCTCTGAAATTGTTTGAGGGAACAAAGATAGCCGGAAATGTTTCAGGCAGTTCAACACTGACTGAGTGCGTGCTGTGCTCAGGCGCACGGTCATGGAGACAGAGTTGAGTTCCATACCGAGGAAGATGATGCTTTGCACGGGGGAACGTATGCTCTTTTCTCGGTTGACCTGTAGTCCTAATCGATCTAGGTGCCGGAGCACAAGGTCCCTGTGTGTAGATAATAGATCTTGAGAGTGTGCCAAGATAAGCCAGTCGTCGAGATAGTTTAGTACCCACACGCCTTTGTCCCTGATGGGAGTGAGAGCCCCGGCCACAATCTTCGTAGTGATATGCCTGACCCTCGAAAGCGGACCGTAGGAACGGGCGAGGACGAGGCAGAATCGAGACATGAAAGTAAGCATCCCTTAGATCGATTGCCATGAACCAATCCTGACAACTGATAGACGCCAGGATGCGCTTCTGTGTGAGCATCCTGAAAGGTAGTGGTCGGTTCTTTAAGAATCTCCCCTACGAACCCCAGGTTCGTTGCCAACCCTAAGCGCTTTGTTTTCCCCATCATGCATTTGGTTGGGCAGGACCAGGATATAGTTGTTTCAGAAGGGACTCCACTCCTCCCACTTTAGCGTGACAGAACCCACGGTTTGAGGAAGAAGCCTCCCGCTATTAAAATCTCCTCAACCCCTTTGGTTATCCTTTCAAGCGTTTTGAGGTCATCGTGTGATGTCAGGATGTCATCCACATAGCTGTCCTCAGTCAGAGCTCGCCGTTCTTCAATCATATCAGCAAACTGAGGAAGGTTGGCTGTCTCCTTCATTGCAACTTGGGCCATATCCTGCGGATTTATCACCGATATTTACTCTGACGACTGCAAACACCTCAATGTCGTCCTCAGGGTTGTCTCTCCAGAGAAAGCGGTGGAGGTGAACTTCATCTTCCTTTAGCCACACAGAGTTATACATCTTTTTTACGTCACCCAGTGCAGCATGGAGTCCACTCCTGAATCTCAGAAGGACACATCTGGATTGAGTACATCTGGACCCTTGTGAAGGAGATCATTTAGACTCATGCCTCGGAACTCTTGGCTACTGTTCCACACAATTCTCACAGGGGTTGAGGAGGAGTGAGGGTTTGGTGCAACAAGATGGCTGATGTTGTCACAGCACAGTCCAAGGCGATCAGCAGTTTCATTTGTGATATAATTGGTATCAGATGCGAGGTCGATTAGGGAGCCAATAAGGCAACCAGAGTTTGTCGTCACTTCCATCAGCATCATCACCACTGGATGTTCTTGCAGTCCATCTCCAACCTCGGCACATACCGTTGATGATACTTTTTTTGAGAACGCATTCTTGTATTTCTCTCTTTGTTCTGGAGTAAGTTCTGCCAGGAACTCCTCTTGTTTGTTGGTTAGGCCAAGTTTCTTTCCTCCATATTTTATGGTACTCTGGTCCTCACTGCTGTTGTCCTTCTTTAGGGTTGGTGGTTTAGGACACAGAAGGTAATTGTGGTCCGACACCCCTCCTCTCCGACAGTCCACTTTTGGGCAGAGGTATCTGGGTGTGCATCCTTTACCATCCTTGGAGTGGGGCCGCAAACACATGGAGCCAACCCTAGCTTCTTCACATGGGCCCATTTTCTTAAAAGATCTTGCTCCCTGAAGATCTTACAGGCAAATAGCTTGCCGCCATGGGAGTCATCTTCGCAGACAGGACAGCTGGGATAGTCGTCCTTCTGACCTGCTGTGGTTTTAGTGAAAGCCTTCCTCTCTCTCTTATCTGGGTAGTCTGCAGCACCCTTTTCCACAGGGCCTTTATCCACAGGGCTTGGCTCCAACTGATCCAACTCCTCAAGAATCTCATCCTTTTTTTTCAAGAATCCTAGAAGGCAATCAAAATGATACAGTGGAGAGAACCTGTTTGCTGGTTCAGTTTTGTGCATAATCCACTCCTTCTTGAGTGAACTTGGAAGCTTGCTTTCAAGAGATTGAGCAACAACACGGTTCTTCACGGCATCCTCTTCACCAAGAATCTGGAGGTTGCACAGTGCCCTTTCAACAGCCTGGATCAATTCAATGGTTCTTCTTGGATTATTTCCTTTGAGGGGGGGAAGAGACTGGACCTCGTTGGTGATCATCAGGACTATTTTCGCTTAGTTCCCGTATTTGCTGTCCAGCAGCCTGAACATATCATCGGCGGATCCACAGCTAGATAGAACGAGATCCTTCTTGACCTTTTCGTGGAGACTATTTAATAAGTGGAACTTTTCTATACATTCCACACCTTGTGGGTTACCCAATTCCTGTAGGTCCTCCCACCTCAGTCTTCCAGCGGTAATAGTCCCTTATGTGCTCTTTCAAGGCTGATTTGAGGCTTGAGATTAAAGTTTCCTTTGGTCCTTTCCGGGCTATTTTGCTGTGAGAGGGGCCGGGTGTTCATGTTCAATGCCCCCGTGTACGTTTTGGGCTTCAGCTTGAGATCGGCAGACATGTCAGGGAGAGAGAGAAAAGAAGCATCTTGTGTTGGATCACCAACCACGCTGCTATCATCTCCCAGGTTTCTTTCTCTACCCTTTACTTGGTCAGCTTCGTCTTGGTTCAGTTTGTCAGACAACGCTAGGACCTTCTTCTTTAGTGTCTTGTGGCGTATCTTGAGATCTAATGCCTGTGGACCAGGAACCAACTCCTTCCACTCTTCCAGCATTTCTTAGAGTTCAATGACCTCTCTCTCCTAAGACTTCCATTTCTTAGCCTGCGGTCCTTGATTGAATTCTGAGGGTTAACTTCCTCTTCCTCTGCCTGATTGATGGATGACTCAGCTGTTTTAGCCTGCTTAAAAAACGCCTCCTCTGCGTAGCTGGCCCAAAAGGTTTCCTGGGTGGCATTCTTTACCGCGAGGAACCTGTTCTCACACGCCGCTGTCTTTACATCAATTTGGTTTGCAGATTATATGACCTCCTTATCCGTTGACTCCCTCAGGGCCTCAACATACTCATGTCCCGCATCTATGACTTTAGAAAAGTCTGTCCTGAAATCTTCCATTCCCCGAGAACTTCAGTTGATTCCAAGAGTCCCGGTTTGGTGAGAGTATGAGCCCTTTTGGTGAATGAAGCCTGCGCTCTTGATCGCACACTTTTAAGCTTTTGCAAGTCTGCCATTGTTACTCCCTTTGTGTTGACTGGAGAGCTGTCCTAGCCAATGTGCACACGTGCTCCTTTATCCTTGATCGACGGGCAGTTTGATTAATGATAAACTTGGGGTCAGTCACAGAGGTGAGAGGCCAGCTGAACCTGGGTTACTTGAGCTTCCTTAATGAAGCAGTCCGTGGCTGTTTTTTAGCTGCATTCAATCCAGTGCAGTGGGCCACGGTTTATAACTCTTCGGTTCTTTAAGAATCTCCCCACCGAACGGGGCGCCAGGAAAGGACACGTTGTTATAACTCGTTGTGGGTGTTATTTAGTTCACAAAAAGCAGCCACAAAAGCAGTTTATAAACCTGTAGAAATAGAAGGGCCATAGTGTAAACAACAATATTGATAGTCATATACATAATATACCATAAATTCTGAATATACAAATATCAATAAAGTATAAATTAAAATATGGTCAATATTATAAATATTAAAATATACTTAGCGTTTAAACTGAATGAATAAACAAAGCACATGCATTCAAATATAGAAATACAACAATTTCACACACACCAAGTATACAATGTCAATGTTACACATTGAACCAATAGCCAAAAGTGTTATCAGTATGTTGGCTTAAAGTAAAAAACAGTTAGTGTAGTTTTAAGTAGCATCGCGGAGCATAGTAATCCATTACCAATGTAAAGTGATTAACTACATTACCCATCCTGCACCGCAAACAGGACGTAGCTCGTGTGACAGTGAAACGCTTCAATTTCAAACATTTGCTTTTATAGCCACGGATACTATCGAGCCAACAACATTTAACATCAGACCGCTCGCAAGGTTTTATCAGCGTGACCAAAGTAATAGTTATTAAGCATGTACAAACCGCGCACACATACAACGGCCGCACAGCAGTAGCGCAACAGACAACTGTGGCAAGGGGGGCGTGGTTTAGTGACGTCTGCACCGGACCTGAGAGAGACACGGGAAAGACGGTAAGCAAGTAGGTCGATTACAGATTGAATACACCTACGTCTCATTACATTGATTGGTGAGGAGACTGCTTAAAAGCTCGGAGGATTCAGAGGAGAGGCTGAGAGAGACACGGACTGCGAGACTGGAAGCCGATGCTGCCGTGGAGTGTAACCCGGAAGTAATTCGAACGGACTGCAAGCCGAGAAAGCTGAAGCAGAACTGTTATTATTATTATTTGAGTGAAGAGAAGCGTATTGACGCAACGTCTTGTGAGGTACAAGTCAATAAAAGAAACTTGTCTCCCAGTCCACGCCGACCCCGCCTCCTTTCTTCTATAGACTTCTAGAACCTGATTACAAAAACAAACTCAATGGATGGAAACAGCAGCTTACCGGTAGCGCATCTCACCTGACAAGACAACATGCCAAACTAATACTCGCTCCCTTTACAGCCCGCTTTTATTAATTACTGGATTCTAACACACCCTTTTGGGATTTTACTGGTCCACGTTTCAACTTTTGACTGGTCTGTGCTTCAATCAGGTAAGAGAACCTCCCACCTATTATCCTGCGTTACATTTCCGCTGAACACCCATGACGTAGTGAACGCGACAGGCAGCCTGTGTAGGTGCCTGCTCAGGGTACGCAGATCTAGGGGTGCATCCCCCGCCTTTCTTGGGGATGATGAAGTACGGGCTGTAAAACCCGTTGTAAGTCTCGGCTAGAGGGACGGGCTCGATCGCTCCTTTCGCCAGCAGGGTGGCAACCTCGGCTCGCAGTAAGGAAGCATCGCTGCCTCTTACTGAGGTTGACAGGATGCCTCGAAACTTGGGCGGAGGTCTGGCGAATTTGATCGAGTTGCCGAGACGGATCGTTTGCCGTAACCACCATGACAGTGTGGGAAGCTCCAGCCAAGCGCCCCAGGGACCGTGACAGGTGTACTAGGGGTATGATCTGCTTCATCTCCCCCACGGGAGGTGGTTCGATGGCTAGCAGTGCGGATCCCTCGCCGTAGGGAGGCCCCCGGGGAGGAGATCGGCCAGGCTGACTTACCTGCCTGGTGATGCAGCTCAACGCACCCTCGATTTGAGAGTGCTGAGGGCTGCTGAGTATACTCGATGTTGCGTCTCGCCATAACCGACGTCGGGTTGCGTGAAAGCGGCTGTGAAACATATCCAGAGGGAGAGGAAAACTCCTTGAAGTGGGCTGCTGGGACGGCGCAGGACCCGCCCGGATAGACCAACCAGCGATAGAATGGCTAGGGTGGGGCCCAAAGGTATTCTCGGTCTACCTGGGGTCTTCCCTTGAGGGCCGCTTCTGCTTCCTGCTGATGGGGTGATGGTCTCCTCTTCGACGTCTTCTTCCAGGGGGGCGCCTGAGTGGGGGGCACCGGAGCCGGGCTGCTGGGAAGCACACGATGCACGGGATCTCAACGGCCAGAGGACGACCGAGCCGCTGCGGGGAGGCTGTGCTTGCTAGCCTCTGTCTGCTTATTTACTGTCGACAACTGCTGCTCGACAGTATCACCAAACAGCACTCGAGGAGGAGGACCTTCTCTGCATCACTCATATGTGCAACGTTCGGCTAGAGGTGGCTCTCTTGGACCATAATTGTTGACATCACCTAACGGTCACCTTGGTCGCCCTTTAGTAAGTTTGGTGTCGGTGTGGAGTTCCTGCAAAAGTGCTGGGTCAGTCTTACCCTCGTGGAGATCGCTCAACGCCTTGGCCTGGATCTGCAGGATGGCCATAGCGTGGAAAGAGGAGGCAGCTTGGCCCTCAGCAATGTAAGCTTGACATCAGAGATCCCAAAACCTACACGCTTTGGACGGGAGTCTAGATCGAGCCCCCAAGGTGGCAGCCAGCTGCAGTGCAGGGACATAGATGGATCCTCTAGCTGCCCCACCATCGAGGAAAGAACATTTACATTTATGCATTTGGCAGACGCTTTTATCCAAAGCAACTTGCATTGCATTATCCTTTACATTTATACTTAGGTATCTGCAATCCCCTGGGATCGAAAGAAAGGGTGGCAGAAGTAGTTTGATGTGGACATTCCGAAAAAGGGGACGTTTCCCGATCTTACTGAGTTCCTCATGCACTTCTGGGAAACACAGCACCAGGGGTGGGCGCGGCTTGGAGTCGTGCTCAACCCTGAGACACCATGTATCCGGCCGCGAGCACTGGGAGAGGCAGTGCTTTGCAATTAAACCCAATGCTCGCCGCAGCCCGGGAAAACATGGCTGACCTTCCGACATCCGCTTCTTCCTGAGCTCGTTCCCGGAGGAGGGAGTTGCAAGGAACCATCGTAGTCAGATGACAGTAAGTCACCCCCAGATGCTGCAAGGGACATCTCATCATCCGTCTCATGGAACGGGAAGCAGACGAGGTGGTGGCTGAGTCCCGTGGGAACACAACCACCTGTGACGTAATGTCTGAATCGTGAACCGCCCGCAGTACGGGCAGAACTTATCAACAACGGCTGCCCCAGCGCGCTGGAAACCCAATACTTGCGGCAGCCATCGTGTCCGTCCCCACTCCTCGATGAGTGTATTGCACCCATGAGAACAGTGGGACATGCCACGCTGGAATAATTTGCTCTTTTAGAGAAAAAACTTGAACACTTCTGGAACTGCCGAGACGCCCAGGGGAAGTCGCCACTGGAAGGGACTATCTGCTGCATCACGTCGTGAGAATCCAGCAGTAATTCGGTGTAAAGTTGAAGTCTCGAAGTCGATCATGTGTGAAGGCTCCGAAGGCTCTTATACCCGGATATCCGGATGGCCCGTTTCAAAACCAGTAGAAGTGATAGGTTCTCAAGGGCGAACCCCATCTGTTGGTTCGACACAGCGTCGAGAGACCGACAGAAAGGGAACTTTAACATGTGAGCTTTAGTAAGGATTTAGTCCAACCTATCCTGACATATCCATTTTGCGCTAACAAAACAGGCTCCTTTCAATCTACTGGTAATAAAACTCTGAAGATTTCTTAATAAATCAATAATAACAATTTATTATGCCAGGCAGGTACAACATCAATTGTAATCATATAATGTGCATACACAGACAATTCTAACTTAATAAGCAAAGTTTATCAGCATAGTATTGTGGTGATGCGATCGCCCGATCTACCTATGCTTAAGGAAATGGTACGGTCCAGGGGTATAAAAGTAGACCGCACTGGTAAGCCAGATAGGTGTGTCCTATAGGGCTTCGGGAAGTGTCGTTATTTACGGTGGGATGGTCTACACATCCAGCATGTAAGAGCTATCGGTGGCAGTTACATTGTAGAGATTTAATGTCGAAAAGGGTAAATGGAGATTCATTTAAATTACAGTGTGGCTGAGGAGTACTGTGGGCACTTTGAATGGCTTTTTATTTTCGTGAGCCAAGTTCCGCGTCAAGTGCGGGGTGCATTACGGGTCATTAGCTGCAGGTGTGTTACTCATTTTCACTTATGGGGTTATGGGAACGTATTTTCCCTCTAATTCATTTGTTTGTTATATTTCTGCAGTGACTTGAATCGACGCTATTAGCAGGCTGAACCGGCACCATGTAAAGGCTGAATCGACGTATTAGCAGGTTGAACCGGCGCCATTCGCCGGCTGAAGCGGCGTCATTTGAAGGCTGATACCGGCGCTGTTTGGGACTGTGATTCTCCATTATGGAGTAGCGCTATCATACTACCTGCACATATATTGACTGCCTGAACCGGGTTGTTTTCAATACCGGAAAAAGACAGTGTCACTATTTGTTCGCGCTTATTTGCTCAAATTACCTTTGCTCTCATCTAACCATATAGCGGATGCCTGAACTCGGTTATTCTGGTTCAAAGCGGACAGTTTGCCGCTTCTCGTGCTGATTCACGTGATCTCTCTGTCGCGCTCTCTTTGCCGTGCCTGGGACAGTGTCTTTGTTCCGAGTTTTAATCGAGTAATACTTCTACTTAACGGACAGTTACTTCAGGTGCATAATAATTATTTTGTTTCTTTCGATGTGCCTCTGTGAAGCCTTCTGCTCCTCGCTGCTGATGTGGCTATAGGCAACGACATTAAACTCTCTCTCTCTCTGAGGACTTCGAGAGGGGTGATTACCGGACTAGAGGATGATATGCAAATTATCATTTGTTATTTTGTAGTTAATTTGTTTTGTTTAAAGTGATTTGGTTTGAGCATGTTTTATTGTTTTTTTGTTGAGTTTGTTTTATTAATTTTCTTTTGTCATAGAATTGGGGAATTGGTCGCGGCCGAGATCCTCTGTGTGTGGTTGATTGGTTTGCAGTGTTCACAACAGAGACGTTTTTGGCGTGTGGTGACGTGAGTGAGTACAGCGGTTGCTGAGTGATCGGATCCATCGGACGACTTTCCCCAATTCTGGGCTGGAGGATTTCTGTTTTGTGTGTGTGAGCGATTGAGTGTCTTTAGTATTATTAATCTGATGGCTTGAGTTTTAAGGCTCTAAATTAATTGTTAACTTGTATTTTATCTTGAATGTGAAATAAATTGTTTGCCATCTCCCCTTTTGTCTGCTATCCGTCCCAGCCAATAACGAATCTGTGAGCTTTTTGGAGTTTATTAATTTCGGGTCCCCGGACCCGATCCGGGGTGGCGTAGTCGGTTTTTGGTTCTGATTTATATCTCTTTACACCGCATGCCCTCGTCACAGTATGAGAATAAAAAAATAAAAAAATACCTGCATTTTCCTAGTGATCAGAGCCTGAAGAGATGAAGGGGAGAGGTTTGATAAGAAGAGGGGGTTCAGTTCCTGGGTATCAACAACCCCTGAGGGGAGGGCAGGATATCATTCCTCAGGATCTAGCATCAAACAGGGTTTTATTGTGTTGTGTCCCAGTTCACAAGAACCTTAATACCTTGGACTTTTCCAGCTTTTCCTAACACAGCTGATTTGCCTGAAGAGGTGTGGACATGAATACATTAAATGTGAGATACTTAAACTCAACACGAACTTCTTACATCTCTAAAGTGGGTTGGCAACGTTTTAACTGTTTGAGTTCTCGACGAAGAGCACGGTCCCAAACATGCTCAACAAATTGATCGCGTAGCGAGACATGGGAATTTGGCATAGCATATGGTGATTTCTGCATAACTTGCTCCAGGAATGACATTTAGGGGGTTCGTGGAAAAAGGTCCATCCAAATAATCTGCCATTTGACGCATAGTGTTGCGATGGATCGTAGTGTGAAAAAGCCTGACACGAACCGTCGATCTAAATGGGAAGTGGGTGATTTCACATTACCCCGTGGTAAGACCGGTTCTAAATCTGCTGACCCCGGATAGGGGGTGTGTGGACACCACCAGGGGTGCCCTCGCGCCATGGCACCCCTCGAAGATCCCCTAGCCCCATAACCGCGAACATCATATACGTACCTCACAGGTTTATCCAATGTATTTCCGCTTACCCGCTTGTACTCCAACATTATACGAGTACCACGACTCATTTGTTAGCTTGGGAGGCGGGTGCCAGCTTACCCCCATTGGTGCCAGGGTCCACGAAACAACTATTTGTCCACTGATCAACTATGGGTGTCAATTTGACCTTCGACCCCGCTGACCCATCCATGGCCACGCCCCCGACCACCAAACCAATATTTGGCAGCTTCCCAACTACTTTTACCAGGACCTGCATTCTACCACTCGGGACTGACATATGTTTGTCTGAGGGGGCGTGGCAATCGAGCTTTGTGGTTTTTAAAACAAAAAAATAATATTTACACGTTTAAAATGCCCATTTTGTCCAATGTCCACCAATCATTTATTCCTGGCCCATTCGATAAACTGCACGTGGAAGACATCATATTCAATGTAGTAGATACAAACTCATCATTTTACGAGCTGTTTCCAACGTATGTGTTTCTAAAAGAGTGTTCTCAATCAATCGTGTTGTTTCTGACACTCTGAAATAAATATATAAGTTTAATACATTGTTAAAAAGCAAATCCATTTTCCAGTCTGTTCTAACTAGAAAATGAATCCATTTTCTAGTGTGTTTGCATTGTCTTTCCACGTGTGATTTATGTGAGTGGACCATGAGTAGTGGGTTGGTGGAAATAATGCTTTTCAACAATATTTAAAGTATATATATTCATTTCTAGGTGTCAGAAACAACACTTTTAAGTGAGAACACTCTTTTAGACACACACAGATTAGGAAACAGCTCGTTAAATGCTCAGTTTTGACAACAATCGGGTATCTTATATGTTGAAGGTCAGGGTGTAAACAAAGGTCAAGAAAACAAGGTTCCTAAAGTCAGAGGACATCGAGCCTTTGCAGTGACCATTGTCACGGACCCCCAAATCAGGCCTAGCAGTTTAGAGTCCGTGGCTTCTTCTTAAAGGGTTTAAAAGTGGATGAGTACATAGCTAAAATAGGCCTCGTTTCTAAGTCTCTGCCATTGAAATCATTGGGCGTTTTAAGTTACATTAAAAAGGTTAAAAAATACTTCTGAATGACCAGGACTTTTGCCCTTTGGATATGTCTCTCGGGGGACCGGGACGCAAGTGCCCGTGAGGTTTCGGGCCCGTCAGACCTTCCGGTGGCCTTGCGGGAAACTTCCACGAGCAGTTTATTTGTATGGGCCACGTGTATCAAGTTGGTGGACAACCCACTTATTAGCAAAAATGAGCCTGTATTCATTCAAATGCCTCAACTACCACATTATTCAGTCAGTGCACTTCATTAGACACAAATATGCTAGCAACAACTTGTAGAACGCTCAGTTTGTCCTCAAAAGTCACAAAAGTCACCTGTTCACAAACCCCCTATCAACAACGTATTGAATAGGTGACAAGTGGAAGGCCTTCCGCCACGCGTGCATGCCTTGCATGCTTCACTTTATGCGTCATGCATATAACATACCTTGACGGGCTGTATGCGTCACTGCATGCGTCATACATAGAGCAGTCCGTGACGCGTGTGCGCGCTGCATGCATAGAGCAGAATGACACGCATGCGCGTCCTGCATGCGTCGCTGCATGCGTCACTGCATGCATGATGTATAGAGCTGACCGTAAAACATGCACGCGCTGTATGCGTCACTGAATGGATCATGCATATAAGAGACCGTGAAGCATGCAAAAGCTTAAATAACCACACGTGCATGCATCACGCATATATCATATAGACATGAGCAACCGTCCATCATTCAGCGATCGTGCAGATGTTTGGGGGTCAAAAGGTCAAAATAGGTAGAGTTGTCAACGAAAATGCAGTGACATAGATTGTAGGTGGAAGCCCTCCCGTTGGGAAACGATAAGCAGAAGGGTAGGGACATTTTAGATTATTGTTGTCTAGAAGCCCCCATTTATCCCCCAAATGTCCAAAGTTCTCAGACCTTTGTCTGAAAAATCGCCCATCCCCCACCTCTGAGAGCTTCACAAGGCTGTTGAGAATAATATGAGAGAGAAGGCTGTGTGAGTATTCTTGTGATTGTGTGCAAGAAACATTCCCTTTTCCTTTAGAGCGATGCGCTCTTGGTAGGTTGTCGAGGGGCACCAGACGGGCTAGAATCTATAATATGGGACCTCTCGGACCTTTCTGGAAATTTCCTCGTATAGCTTATGTGAATGGCTATTCCATAGCGGTTTCGTGGAAGTGACCCCGACAGGGTCAACCGATCCAATCTGTGTGACTAAGTTTAGGTGTCAAAGGGTCAAAATAGGGAGAGCCGTCCACGAAGCACATAATGAAAACGCATTGGCATAGATGGTAGGTGGAAGCCCTCCCGTTGGGAAAAGATAGGCCGAAGGGTCTCGACATTTTAGATTATTTTTGTCAAGAAGCCCCCCATTTATCCCCCAAATGGCCAATGTTCTTGGACCTTTCCTAAAAAATCAACCTTCCCAACCCTAAACCTTCATAATGCTATTGAGAGTTATATGAGAGAGAAGGCTGTGTGAGTAATCTTGTGATCGGGTGCAAAAAACATTCCCTTTTCATCTAGAGCGATGTGCTCTTGTTATGTTGTCGGGGGGCACCAGACGGGCCAGAATCTAGAATATGGGTCCCCTCGGACCTTTCTGGAAATTTCCTCCTATAGCTTATTTTAATGGCTATTCCATAGCGGTTTCATAGACGTGACCCCGACAGGGTTCACCGATCCAAAATCGGGTCACATGCAACCGTCCAATTGTCTATTTAAGTGTACTAACAGACTAACAGGGTCTATAATACATATAGATTATTATAAAGTGTGTCCACTAACTGCATATGTGTGGACTACTACTGTAATCTGCAGGTAGAAATGACCACATGTAGTTTTTTGTATGGACTAGGCGTATTAAATTGGTGGACAACCACCTTTTGGGGGTTTGTCCTCCAAGTTAATATGCTATGCCCATTACTATAAACTGCTGGTGGACATGACCACCTGCAGTTTATATAATGGACCACATGTAGTGAGTTCGTGGAAATGCATGCTTAAGCATAATTAAGCATAATTAAGCATTCTGTGAGTTGCTGCTAACATATGTATGTCTATTTAAGTGTACTAGCAGACGAACAGGGTCTATAATACATATAGATTATTATAAAGTGTGTCCACCAACTAAATACGTGTGGCCTATTCTCATAAATTGTAGGTGGACATTTGCCCCGTTTTTCACTAAGTCATACAGGAAGTGTCCACCTGCAGTTTATAGAATGGATCACGTGTAGTGAGTTCGTGGAAATGCATTTTTTAAGCATAAATAAGCATTCTGTGAGTTGCTGCTAACATATGTATGTCTATTGAAGTGTACCAATAGACTAACAGGGTCTTTAATGCATATATATTATTATAAAGTGTGTCCACCAACTTAATACGTGTGGCCGATTACTATAAACTGCAGGTGGACAAGCCAAAATTAGTTTGTAAGTTGTCAAATAGAGCTTCCGTGGTACGGGGGGGGGCGGCTGTCGACCCGGGTGGTCCTTGGACCATTTTGGCAAAAGTAGTTGGTTAGTGGTCAAATAGTGCTTCCGTGGTACGGGGGGGGGGCGGGGGTCGACCCGGGTGGTCACCTGACCCCTTTGGCAAAAGTAGTTGGTTAGTGGACAAATAGTGCTTTGGTGGTACAGGGGGCGTGTCAGGGGGCGTCTCCCGGCAATAGAGGGACCAATCATTGAGAGGAATTGGGGTCCCAGGGTAAGCACAAACTGTCCATCCCTAGACTATGCCATTGGAATGAGCCCCATTCACTTTAGTTGGGCCGTGGACAGGCTTGGCGCCACCTTGTGACCGAATGCCGAAACGCAGCTGAGGGGCTCTTCGCTTGGCGCGTCTCCCGTCCGGACCCCCTTGAGTGGGGGGGCGCGATTTCACCCCATGTCTGCTCGGGGCGGTCTCCCCTTCGGTCGACCCCGGCGTCGGGCCCCCGAAAAATCTGGGGTCTTCCCCGCGCAGCGTACGCGAAACCATTTCCACAACCCAGTTACACCAATGATGATGTGAACTGCTCGCAAAAGTCACGACATTCTCGGAGGAAGCTTATCAGGCCGAGGCAGACTTCCAATAAAGTCTCCACCTCCCGTTACTTCATAGAGAAGAAAGCTTCCTGCAAAGAGACTTATGACTGTGAGCTACCTTACAACTCCCTTAACACTGAAACAATTTTAACTGGATCATAATGTTCCCCATTTGGACGATATCTGATCTCCTCTCTTGCCTCTCCCTCTTAATAGTCAAACAGGAAGAAAGCCTTATCAGAATCTGAAATATGACGGGCCTGCATACAAGCCTGGGCCTACTCAACCCACACATCAATACTAAGGCCAACCGGCCATTAAACTTTGGAGACCTTCTGTCGCATGGTATAAATGCATATCTCTAAGGCAGGGCAGCATGCTAATTCCTTGAAGATTGAGAAGTAAGAATAGAGGGGCCAGGGGCTACAGGAGGGAATTCACCTGAAACAGGTGGAGCAGATGAACGCCCCTGGTACAATAGACCAGTTCAAGCATATAAATACACATGTACATGTCTCTTCACAAAAACAAAACCGACCCTGCCAACTACGCCAGAATGTAGCGTTGTGGTGGGGGAATTTAACGGCACAATGTACACCTACCAAGAGCACAATGTAGTAGTTAGAGCTGACGACGCCATACCGTTAAGCGGGGAAATAACTACTGTTACGATCTAGTTCTTAGATCGCAACAAATTAAGAGAGACGCCACACAACCACTGCATAAATAATTGTATTTATTTAACTTAAGTAAGAAATGTGAAATGTCAAGTGATCAGTGTAAATGTATGTCAGCATGTAAATGTCAGTAGTCAGTCCAAATGGCATCAGTTCAACCAAACCAAAACAACTAAAGGTCCAAATCAAAACATAATAGGACTCTGACGAGGCTGTGCGTCTCCCGTAATCCACACATCCCGTCAACTCTCAGGTAGTCTCCATGAATAGCCACACCAACGAGTAACACTCTCTCCTTCATTCCTTGCTGGTCTCTGCTCGCTCTGTGTCTTTTAAAGTGCCACGATTGCGTTCAGGTGTAAAGCCACGCCCTCCGCAATCAGCCTGTAACTCAGGAACAACACACCAACTACTCACTGAGCCGTCACACCCCCCCCCTTAAAAAAAATCCTTTATCGTGTAAAGATTCTCCAAAACACCTCGATCCCGGTATACCAAGTGTTTCACACAGTCACCTCCATTCTCCAAAACTGCTCAATCTATCCCCAGCAATCTGGATCCTGAAAGCAAATTAAGGTAACAAAGAGAGCACAGAAAAACAGTAACAACTGCCCCAAACACTTACAGTACCCTATTTGATCTGGTCAGGGACACGAGATAACGCATCTGCCACTATGTTATTGGTTCCCTTGATGTGTTTCACAGTTAAACTGTACGGCTGTAAAAAGAGAATCCAACGCATTAACCGCTGACTTGGGGACTGTAAAGAGTGTAAAAACGTTAGAGGGTTATGATCAGAATAAACCTCCACAGGTAATCCTCCACCCACGTACACATCAAAGTGCTGAAGAGCCCAAATTAAGGATAATGCTTCCTTCTCTATTACCGAATAGTTCCTTTGATAAATATTAAACTTACGAGAAAAGAAACTTACAGGATGGTCAAATCCACTCTCATCAGTTTGTAATAGAACAGCCCCAGCACCAATCTGACTTGCATCTACCTGTATCTGAAATAGCTTATCCAGCCTAGGGGCAGCTAACACAGGAGCAATTGTTAATAATAGTTTAACATTTTCAAAAGCCTTCTGACAATTTTCACTCCAAACAAAATGGACAGCATTCTTAAGCAGATCAGTGAGCGGAGAAGCAACAGTTGAAAAGTTTGGGCAAAACCCCCGGTAATACCCCACCATCCCCAAAAACCGCATCCTCTTTCTTGGTTGATGGAGGAGGAAATTGTTGAATAGCTGCAATTTTGGCCTGAACAGGACGCACCTCACCTTGTCCCACCTCTTTTCCCAAATATCTTACAGTACCCTTAGCAAACTCACACTTTGCCAAGTTAACTGTAAGACATGCCCCAGCCAAACGCATCAAAAGCGCACGAAGATGTAACAGATGTTGTTCCCATGTAGCACTAAATACTATAACATCATCCAAATACACCGCACAACCCTCCAGGCCGAATACCACTTTATTCATCAATCTCTGGAAGGTTGCGGGTGCAATACTCAACCCAAAACTCATAATAGAGTATGAGTATAACCCTGATGGTGTAATGAATGAAGTTATTTCTTGAGCTCTTGGAGTTAAAGGCACTTGCCAATATCCCTTTAGAAGGTCCAGTTTGCTTACAAACTTCGCAGACCCCACCTGATCCACACAATCCTCCATTCGAGGAAGTCGAAAAGCGTCAGGTTTAGTAATAGAGTTTAACTTACGGTAATCAGTGCAAAATCTATAAGTAGAATCTGCCTTCTTCACCAACAAACATGGTGAAGCCCAACTGGAGCACGACGGAACAGCGATCTTGTTCTCAAGCATATACTGAACCTCTGACTCCAGCACATTCCGCTTAGTGATAGGGACCCTGTAAAAACGCTGACGAATAGGCCGCGCATCTCCCACATCCACATCATGCTGGATCAGATGTGTACGGGTGGGCACATCTGCAAACAAACTAGGAAAATCAAACACCAACTCTGTCAATTCTGCCTTTTGGACCTCCGATAAGTGCAAAAACAAAGAATCTAAATTCTGAAGGGTCTCAGAATTCTTTAGCCGTGGAATCAAAACACAGTCTCCAGGGACAATCACATCCTCCCCTCCTTCTAAAGAAAAAGTTTGAGAATTATCCACTGAGACATTAGTAACAGTGACAGTTGGATTAACTAGTTGAGTGTCAGAATTACGAGAGTGATACGGCTTAAGTAAATGTACATGAAAACACTGTTTAGCTTTTCGCCGATCTGGAGTTTCAATTTGATAATTTTGGTCAGTCATTTTACGAAGGACAGTGTAAGGACCAGTAAATAGTGCACAAAAAGGAGAGCCAGATGAAGGTAACAAAACCAACACCTGATCACCTGGTGTAAAAACACGGCCTTCTGTATGTTTGTCAAAGTGTTTCTTCATTTTTCTCTGTGCTCCTAGAAGATTTTTCTGAGCACTCATTCCAGCTAAAAGTAAACGTATACGAAAACCATTTACATATGCAAAACAAATTTTGAGGAGGATCCTCTTCAGCCAATCCCTCCCGCAAAACAGAAAGAGGACCACGTACACTGTGACCGAAAACTAGATCATTTGGGCTAAAACCCAAACTCTCTTGTTGTACCTCTCTTGCCGCAAGTAACAACCAGGGTAAACCTTCCTCCCAGTCACGGTTCAACTCCACACAGTAAGCGCGTAATAATGCTTTCAATGTTTGGTGAAAACGTTCAAGAGCACCTTGGCTTTGAGGATGATATGCGCTCGATTGATGGTGTTTCACCTTAAGCACTCTCAAAATATCAGCAAACATGCGCGAAGTGAAATTAGTCCCTTGGTTGCTCCGAATGATTTTGGGTATCCCAAAAACGGAGATGAATTGAGTTAGGGCCTTCACAACTGCTTTAGTGGTGATTCTTCTAATGGGATAAGCTGCCGGATATCGAGTTGCCTGACACATCACAGTCAGCAAACAGGCATTCCCTGATTTAGACGTAGGTAACGGACCCACGCAGTCAATTATTAGATGCTCAAAGGGCTTGCTTGTTACGGTTATGGGACACAGAGGCACTGGTTTCAAAGATTGATTCGGCTTCCCTGTTAACTGACATGTATGGCACGTTTTAATAAAGGCCGAAATATCTTTTTTTCAAACATGGCCAATAGAACTGTCGCAAAACTCGATTATATGTTTTATTTACTCCTAAATGACCCGCCACTTCACCATGTGCAATTCGCATTACCACCTCTCTAAATTGCTTTGGCACCACTACTTGAATGATAGATTCCTCCATCAAATCTTCCTTATAGGGAATATATTTCCTTAAGAGAATATCATCTTGGATAAAATATCCACTGACAGCACTTCTTACCTCCTGGAATGGAATAACATCTTTAAACAATTGCTGTAACCCAGAATCATTCTGTTGTGCAGTCACCAACTCCCTATGAGAAATAGGACAAAAAGTAGACAACCCAGGCACAACACACTTTGACACCTTCTCCTCACAAGATGTCTCATGACTCTTCGAACGGGTTACAGCACATGCTGAAAATACCTCAGGGAATTTTTGCTTTAGTACATCAGATTTTTCGATCACTGGAATGGGCACTACCACAGGCGGTGGGATTACATCTCGCCATACCCTACCTCCAGCCAAATTATTCCCAAGTATTACCATGACACCATCTACTGGCAATGATGGACGCACTCCCAGGGTTACTTCTCCACACACCAACTCCGAAGTCAGGTTTATTCTGTGCAAAGGAACAGAAAGAGTTTGTAGTCCAATTCCCCTGATTAAAACGTTCCTCCCTTCACTTGATGTATCAGAAAATGGCAGGACTGATTCAAGTATGAAAGATTCCTAAGCTCCGGTATCTCTCAAAATCTTAACTGTGACTTTATCTTCAGAATTGACCAAAGAAACAAAACCCTGCGTAATAAACGGTGCAAAATGTTTTTCGCTTTCAGCTCTTGATTTACCCACTGAATTTCCTACGTCCACACACGAACTGCCTGCAAAATCATTAATTCCTGTGGTCTCAGTTATCAAAACAGGATTAAAATTCACATTCGACTTATTCTTTTGACTAAATTTCAACTTTGCAGCCAAAACAGGACACTTATTTTTCCAATGTCCAATATTGAAACAGTAGTTGGATACTAAATCTCGGTCAGCTCTTCCACGACCATTTTTCTCAAATTTTGAACCATAAGCTTGTTCAAATTTCTTTGATGCACCCCTATTTTCACTGAAGTTGCCACTGTGACGCCCTGATCGGTCTTCTTTGTATTCATTTTTATGTGTCAATATATAGTCATCTGCCAAGACTGCAGCTTCACGCGCATCACTTGGCTTCTTTTCCTTTATATATGTAGCAACATAGTCAGGCACAATGTTCTTAAATTGTTCTAAAATATTTAGGTCACGTAACTTCTCAAAATTTGTAACATCAGAAGCAATACACCAACGATCAAAGTGTGAAACAAGTTCTCTTACCACCTCAGAATGGGTTTGTCTGTCACCTTTTCTACAGTCCCTAAACCGCTGGCGGTATGCCTCAGGAACTAACTCATAAGCTTTTAGGATAGTCACTTTTACCTTATCATAATCTCTTCTGTCCTCCATTGCAAGCGCTGCATATGCCTCCTGTGCCTTGCCTGTAATGACAGTCTGTATCATAATAACTCTGACAGCATTGGGCCAATTTCCTTCTTCCGCCATTGTCTCAAATAAAGAGAAAAAACATCAGGGTCATGTTCATTGAATTTAGGAATCAGTCTTAAATTACTGGCCAAATCAAAACTGCCAGATAATTTAAACTTCTCCCCACCCTCTGGGGATAGTGCCCCCTCCCTGATCAGTTTCAAACGCTCTGCCTGCAGCTCAAACTCCCGAGCTGATTTTTGAGCCTCTAATTTTTTTTGTTCAAATTCAATTTCGCATTGTCGGGGTGAATTATCTGTTCTTAATTTCTCAATCTCAAACTCATACTGTTTAGTTCCCTTTCTGTCGGTCTCTCGACGTTGTGTCGAGAACGACAGATGGGGTTCGCCCTTGAGAACCAATCAACTCTGACTACTATAGAAAAGGCCAATGAAATTTGGCGAATGAAATTTGCATGCCGGGCTCCGCACCCGGATATCCGGTATAAAAGGAAGCCGGCGTGCAGCATTCATTTACCTTTTGTTCTTCAGAGCCATCGCTCATGAGTACAACTCAGGATTCAATCCTCTACAACTACACTGCTGGTGCTACGACGTGTTACAGCGGATCGTCCCTTCCTGCAGCGACCTTCCCCTGGTCGTCTCGGCGGTTCCGGAGGTGTTAGAGATTTTTTCTAAAAAGTCCTTTTCAGGACTGACTGAGCATTCTCCAGCGCGGCATGTCCCGCTGTTCTCTTGGGTGCGGCACCCTCATCGAGGAGGGGGATGGACACGATCGCTGCATTAGGTGTCTGGTCGTCCAGCACACTGAAGCAGCGTTCGTTGACACATCTGCCCGCACTGCGGGCAGATTGTCATTCAGAAAGTTGCGGTCACGGGTGACTGTCTTCCTACGGGAACCAGCCACCATTTCGTTTGCTACACGGGCTGTGACATTGGTGGCTACGGCCCCAAAGTCCACGACATCGGGGCTACGGCCTCGAGGTCTGCCTGTATTAGCAGCGTTAAGTGATATGGGGAACTCTGCGAACGTAAACCCGCCAGCCAAGTGCTCACGGGCCGATCGCACCCCGATTCGCTCTTCTGAACGTTCCCCAACCGGCGGTGGCATACCGTCCGGATCCTCAGCCACGCATTCGGAAACGATGTGTGACATAGATGAGATGTCGCTCGCAGCATCGGAGGGAGACTGGCATCCTACTCTGACGAATCCGAGCTCCACCCCCAGCGGTCGAGTTCAGGACGAAGCAGAAGTGATGTCATCCGTGCTAACCCGGGGATACGTGGTTCCTGAGGTCGGAGCGCGGTGCAAACCGCGCCCAGCCCGGGTGCTATGTTTTTCCCGGAGGTGCACGAGGAGCTGTGTAAAACTTGGAACGCTCCACTCACGGACCGTTTCAGTGAAACCAGCTCCGGCTCCCTTAATTCCCTCGATGGTGGGGCAGCCAAGGACTACGTCGAGATCCCCCGGGTGGAACGTCCGCCCGCGGTGCACATGTGCCGCGGACGGCTACCACCTGGGGGGAATCGGCCACGTCTACCGTCCAAAGCGCGTAAGACTTCGGCATCACTGGTGTCGAAGGCTTGCGATGCTGCGGGCCAGGCTGCCTCCTCTCTCTATGCCATGGCCATCCTGCAGGCGAAGGCGTTGAGAGAGCCCCACGAGGGTAAGGCCGACCCGGGTATAATGCAGGATTTCCGTGCCGCCGCTGACAGCGCTCTACGGGCGACCAAGGCAGCGGCGCGGGCACGGAGATGGTTAGCTCCGCCAGCCGACGAACCACCCCCCGTGGGAATGATGAAGCAGACCGTCCCCTTGGTCACCCTGTACAGTCCCTGGGAGCTTGAGAGCTGCCCACATTGTCTCGCTGACTAATGAGGGCGGTCCGTCTTGGTTACTCGATCCAGTTCGCCAGAGACTCTCCCAAAGTTTTGGGGCATCATCCCTCCCTCGGTCGAGGCAGGGACGCCTCCGTACTTCGGGTAGAGGTCACCACCCTTCTGGCAAACAGGCATCGAGCTCGTCCCTCAAAACCAAGATGTTCAGTGGGTCACGACCCGCACTTCATCGTTCCCAAAAAGACGGTGGGTTGCGCCCAAAGGTCTGCGTACCCGGAACAGAGCACCTTCACAAGCTGCCGTTCAGGGTGCTCACACAGAGGCGCGTCCAGACATCTATCAGGTGTCAGGATTGGTTCGCGGCAATCGACCTGAAGGACGCTTACTTTCATGTCTCGGTCCTCCTCGACACCAGCCGTTCCCCCGGTTCTCGTGCGAGAGGCGGGCATATCAGTACAGAGTCCTCCCTTTCGGTCTGTCCCTGACCGCCCTTTCTCCCTTAGGGGAAGAAGGCGAGCGGGTACTAAACTACCTCAGCGACTGGCCTACCCTGGCACACTCGTGAGATCTGTTGTGTACAGGAAGGGACCTGGTGCTCCGGCACCTAGATCGATTGGGACTCCAGGTCAACCAAGAGAGGGGCAAGCTCTCCTCAGTGCAGAGCATCCTCTCTCTTGGTATGGAACTCAACTCTGTCACCACGGCGGCGCTACTGTCCGCAGTTGCGCCCAACCAGTGTTGAACTGTCTGAAATGAACATTTTAGACAGACAGCGGTCCCCCTGAAACAATTCAGAGGCTCCTGGGACACATGGCGTCCTCGCGGGTTGATAACCCTCGGGTTGATGCACATGTGACCGCTCCAACACTGGTTTCAGAGTCGAGTTCCGAGGAGAGCGTGGCACACTGGCAGCAGGAGCATGGTGATGCCGCCCTGCTGCCAATGCACCATAACCCCTAGTCTTTATGACTTTTCTGACGGACTCAGGTCCCTCTGGGCAGGTTATGAGGCAGGTCGTGGTGACGGCTGACGTCTCCCTGCAGGGGTGCGGTGCAGTGTGCAACGAGCACGCAGGTGGGGTGTTGGACGAACCCCCGCCTGCGCTGGCATATCAATTGCCAAGAGTTGTGGGCTGTGCTACTTGCACTGAGCAGGCTACGGCCTCTCGTGTAAGACATGCACGTGCTGGTCCGAGGACAGCACTATAGCTGTAGCGAGCACAGATCGTCAGGGTGGCGTTCGCTCACAGCAGCTAACACAACTTGCTCGACGCGTCCTCCGGTGAAGTCAACATGTGACCCGTTCCCTGCGGGCCACACACACCCCAGGCAAACTGAACTAGACAGCCGACGTGCTCTCTCGCCAGTTTATGCCTCGTGGAGAGTGGCGACTTCACCCCCGCGCACCAGCTCATTTGGAGGCTGTTCGGGTAGGCCTAGGTAAACCTGTTCGCCTCCCGCAACACCACCATTTGCCCGCTTGATATTCCTGCCCTCGGCATGGATATCCTTGCGCACAGCTGACCGCGGGATGGGTGGAAGCACACCTTCCCCCCCAGGAGCCTCCTTGCACAGACGCTGTGCAAGGTCAGGGAGCAGGAGCACCAGGTGTTATTGGTTACACCACACCGGTCTAACCGCACTTGGCTTCAGAGCTAATGCTCTGGACAGCGACTCCCCCTGAACCATTCCCCTGACAGAGGACCTGCTCTATCAGGGGACGGACACGTTCTGGCATCCCAGATCTGACCTCTGGAACACCCATGTCTGGTCTCTAGACGGGACGAGAAGATCCTGAGATGGCTACTCCCCCTCTCGGCGGAGACCATCACCCAGGCTAGGGCCCCATCTACTAGGCGGTTACACGCCTCTAGACGGCGCCTCTTCTCGTCCTGGTGTCTCTCTCAAGGAGAAAGACCCACTGAGGTGCTCGATCAGGATTGTGTTTTCCTTCTTACGAGACTGGAGACTAACATCTCCCCTCCACGCTGAATGTGTATGTAGTCGCTCCTGCCACTCATCACGACTCAGTCGGTGGAAAGTTTCTAGGGCAACACGACCTGGTCACCAGGTTCCTAAGGGGCGCGAGAGGGCGTAATCCGCCTCACCTCCGCTCCATACCCTCTTGGGACCCTAAGTGGTCCTGGGGAGCCTCAGGGCCCCCCAAGAGCCCCTCGGAAGTTCCGATCTTCCTCACTGAGTAAGACGGCCCTCCTGACGGCGCTCACTTCCTTCAAGAGGGTAGGGGACCACCGAGCATCCTCCGTGTCCCAGGATTGCCTTAAATTCGGCCCTGGAAACTCTCACGTTAGCTTGAGACCCAGGACCGGATGCGTGCCCAAGAAGTTCCCACTACTCCCTCCGGGGCCAGGTGGTGAACTTGCAGGCGCTCCCCATAGGGGAGGAAGACCCAACCCGATCAGTGTTGTGTCCAGTACGTGCTGGACCGCACGAAGAGCTCTGAGGCTCTGACCAGCTCCATGTCTGTTGGAGGACAGCAGAAGGGGAAGGCTGTCTCCAAACAGAGGCTGGCGCACTGGGTCGTGGACACCGTTACGACGGCATCCCGATCTCAGAGTCTCCCATGCCCATTGGTAGT
Source organism: Triplophysa tibetana (assembly GCA_008369825.1). Lineage (NCBI taxonomy): Eukaryota > Metazoa > Chordata > Actinopteri > Cypriniformes > Nemacheilidae > Triplophysa > Triplophysa tibetana. Next base: position 12,152,054 of record CM017916.1, read on the forward strand.
GAGGGCTCACTCCACACGGAGTTTAGCCACCTCCTGGGCACTGGCAGAAGCGCCTCTCTAGCAGACATCTGTAGAGCTGCGGGTTGGGCTACGCCCAAACACCTTCACAAGGGTTAACAACTTTTGTGTAAACCCGGTGTCAGCCCACGTCCTGCGTGGCGACATGTAGGACTGGCATCTGGGGGGGCGTATGCCTGCGAAAGCACCTTTCCACCCTCTAACAGGTTGGGTCAGTGTGCTATCTACCTTTTCTTCTTACCCAAACACATGGCTAAGAAACTGGTACCTCACCTACCTCCCTTCTTACCCAGACACTGGTTAAGAATAGGCATTCCATCCATCACCAAACAAGCACCACCTGGGGGCTGGCTGGGCAGAGCAGCCTTCCCCCTTAGGCCGGGATACCATGTGAGCTATCACAGATACGCCCAGGCTTGTTACCGTCGCTTCGCTAGAGATTGTGACGCGATACAGCGTTGTGGCGTTTTCCATAGGCAACCCCATCTGTCGTTCTCGACACAACGTCGAGAGACCGACAGAAAGGGAACGTCTTGGTTAAGTATGTAACCTCAGTTCCCTGATGGAGGGAACGAGACGTTGTGTCCCTTATGCCACAAACACGTATCGTATTCTGCTGCAGTCGTGAGAGGCTCTCAGGCTCTTCAGAACAAGAGGTAAATGAATGCTGCACGCCGGCTTCCTTTTATACCGGATATCCGGGGGCGGAGCCCGGCATGCAAATTTCATTCGCCAAATTTCATTGGCCTTTTCTATAGTAGTCAGAGTTGATTGGTTCTCAAGGACGAACCCCTGCTGTCGTTCTCGACACAACGTCTCGTTCCCTCCATCAGGGAACTGAGGTTACATACGTAACCAAGACGTTTCCTTTACCAATTCTTTATCATGACTCTGTTGCATTTGCAAAATCTGTTTTCTCTGTTCGAAAGATAATCCGGAAAAAATATCCGCAGAACTGTTTCTTTTACCCTCGTGTTGTTTCTCTGTGGAAACGATCAAAAAATCATTTTCAACTAGCCAGTCTCTCACAACAGATCGAAGTTCATTCTGCTTAATTCGTTTATCCACAACAGAAATTTTATAATGCTCTACAAGTTCCCACAATTGTTGCTTTCCAAACAAATATAACGCGTCGTCCGATGGCGCTTTAACAAATTCTACAACGGATGTCATTTTTGTTCTTAAGTGTTATTCTCCTGACTTAAGTAAGTGCATTAAACAAACTAGTAAGCCACAGATAACCACTCATTCACTCACTCTCCTTCTACTCTGCCTATCAACCCACTGAACTATTCTATGCCTAATCTTCATGCAGCTTTCAAGAGTAAAGCGACTTTAAACACCAAAATACCGCTGGTTCCGAACTGAGCAGCACAGCCCAATCCGTAGCCACAGCGGTGTGCTTCACCCAAAAGCCTGCACAAAAATAAAAAAGGCAAAATAACAAAATCAACGCAAGCGTTGCTAATACCTAATGGAGAGAGGTGAATAAAGCTTCATCTGTACCCCAACAAATGATTAACAAATGCACTTACCATCAAATGACCACTACCTTCGAACTCACGGGACCTATCCAAACTCTCATTTATTGTTTATCTAATTACTTTTTAAGACGAGCCCCCATTTGTTACGATCTAGTTCTTAGATCGCAACAAATTAAGAGAGACGCCACACAACCACTGCATAAATAATTGTATTTATTTAACTTAAGTAAGAAATGTGAAATGTCAAGTGATCAGTGTAAATGTATGTCAGCATGTAAATGTCAGTAGTCAGTCCAAATGGCATCAGTTCAACCAAACCAAAACAACTAAAGGTCCAAATCAAAACATAATAGGACTCTAACGAGGCTGTGCGTCTCCCGTAATCCACACATCCCGTCAACTCTCAGGTAGTCTCCATGAATAGCCACACCAACGAGTAACACTCTCTCCTTCCTTCCTTGCTGGTCTCTGCTCGCTCTGTGTCTTTTAAAGTGCCACGATTGCGTTCAGGTGTTACCAACTACTCACTGATCCGTCACACTACCCATAATAAGGGCACACAGGTTTGTGGGTCAAGAATGAAGGAGAGACGTGGGTAAAAATTTACAAAAGTTTTATACAAGCCTCACAAGAATTGATTTATAAACAAAATATTCACATGACCATTCGCGATATGTTTTGGAAGAACATTTGGAAAGATAGGATGTATCTTAAATATCTGAAATATATTTCCTGATATCAGAAATACCAGATGCTATGGCAAGCCGAATTAGCTTAAATTGTCCCCAACGTTACTCGTTATAATTTGATTTTGTGCTAGTAAGAATTAAATTAGAGAGCTCAATAATAAAAAAAAATTGCTATGAACAATAACAATAACCACGCTCTATACCTCAATTTTGACTAGTAACAGTTACGATGAAAGAGCTCTCGAATTCAATTTTTACTTGTGAGAATTCCAGTTAAAGAGCTCTCTAATTCGATTCTTACTAGTAACAATTACAATTATAGAGCGCTCTTTACTAATTGTTACTACACTCTAAAAAATGGCTGGGTTAAAACAACCCAATTTGGGTTATTTTGGTAACCCAACATTGGGTCAAATATGGACAAACCCAGCGTTGGGTTATTTTAACGAAGCCAGTTGGGTTAAATCTTTGACCCAACATGCTGGGTTGTTTTATTTAAATCAACTTTTGCTTAGAAATTACATTGCTGGTTTAAAGCAAACCCGAAATGTTTAAAAATATAATAATAAAATCACATAGAAAAACTTGAGGCATCAGTAAGAATCAAAGTTTTATTAAGGATCAAAATGCAAGACAAAAGGAATTCGTAAAAACATGTAACATGTTATGCTCAATGAACAATAAAACGGCATATAAAACACTTTGATGAAATGTATGTTTATACATATTAAAAGAAAATGAACATCAATAAATTACATTAGTTTATATTTAAACATATACATTTTACAAGGTTATTTAAGTGGCACAAGTAAATATAAATAGTTTGACAACTTAACACTTCAAAAACTCATATACAGTTAACAAAGTGGCACGTGTAAAATTCTTTAGGGCAATTCCAGCGTTATGGATGCGAGTGTTGGGAGTTTGTAGACAACAGTGTGGTGTGCACTTTTGGAAGTGGTTGTCCAGCAGGAGGGTTTCTTTCTCAATTTGTTAATCTTTAAAGAGAAAAAGAGACAAGAGAAGAATGTAAGGAAACTGGCCTACCCAGAGCACAATGGATTATAATAAACATATAAAGAAGTACATTAACATTTTACCTAAATAAAGTTTACCTTTAAGCCTCTTATGAGAACATCCAAGTTCCAGTTGACTTTCTCTTGAATAGAAGGATCCATTAATATTAGCTGTTCCCTTTCGAGGGAACTCGCACTGCGTCGCCATGGCAACGCTTTGGGGAACGCCTCAGCGTGACCAGCTCTGAGCACGTGTGTCAACATCGTCCAGTAGTGAAACGATACGTCATAGATGACGTATGGACCAGGAGGTATAAAACTACATCCGAAACAGTCGACTTCAGCTCTTTTCTTCTCAGCAAAGGCTCTGTGTGAAGTGTGTGTGTCTAGTTAAAAGAAGTGTGTTTGGTTAGCCAGTTTGCTAACATGTCCGAGAAAAGTTTCAGATCTTGTGCTCCTCCTTGTTCGCGTTTTATTACGAGCAATGATTCGCATGATCTGTGTGTAGTCTGTCTGGGAGCGGAGCATGCACAGTCAGCGCTCGAGGGAGCTGACTGTGGAGCCTGTGGACTTTTACCACAGCGTATGCTCCGTTCCCGCTTGGCACTGTTTGATAAACACGGCCAGGTGCGAGCTCCGCGTGGTGATGGTCCCGCTTCTGCCGAGGCAGAGCGGAATCTTCGCTCGTGGGGCTCGCAGATGGATATCAGGGAAGCTGAAGAGACATGCTCCGGCTTCTCTTTACCCTCCGTGGCTTCCACCTCTCTCTCTGCTGAGTCGGGAGCACGCACTGCGGTTTCTCCCGCTCAGAGAGGGAGTCCGGTTCGGCAATGTTCTGCATCTGAGGATGTAGACATAACTAGTATCGAAGCAGGAGAGTTAGATTGTGTTCCCCCTCTTGTTGCCTCGGTACACGCCGATCTGGTAGAAGTCATGACAGCTGCGGTAGCCCAGCTAACAATAGACTGGCCGCAAGATAAACCTAATGCTCGTCCTGAGAATAAGATGGACGAGCGATGTCTCAAGCATAACACACAGCCCTCACGAATACTCCCGTTCTTTTCTGACCTACATCAAGAGGTGTGTAGGTCGTGGCAGCATCCTTATACCGCACGAGTATTCACGCCACAGACCTGCATTTATTCTAATGTTCAGGGCTATAAAGAACGAGGTTACGGGGCGATGCCGAGAATAGAACAGACGCTTGCGAGCTATCTGTCTCCATCCACGGCTTCGTCCCTAAAAACCCCTACCTTGCCATCAAAGCCATGCAGGGTGACATCGACTTTGATCGGCAAGGCATATGCGGCAGCAGGGCAGTCCGGGGCTTGTTTACACTCTGTGGCACTACTTCAGGCGTATCAGGGGGAAGCGCTACGTGAATTGGTCGACACGGGACTGGTGGCGGCGGATGTGTTACAACCGGTCCGTCATGCTTTGGACGTTTCTCTCCGTGCTACTCGTGAGACTGCCCGTTCTTTGGGCCGCTCCATGGGCGCTATGGTAGCCACTGAGAGGCATTTATGGTTGAACCTGTCAGACATGAAACCATCTGACAAGTCAATTCTTCTGGACGCCCCATTGTTCCCTACGGGCCTTTTGGGCAACGCTGTAGACACCGTTGTTGAAAGGTTCGAGGAGGCTAAGAAACAGGATGCGGCATTTAAACTTTATCTTCCCCGCCGTGGACAAACCCCCCAGGCGGCGGGGCGAGAACAGCCACAGGCGTCCACTAGCTATCGTGAGCGTCAGAGGCAGAGTGTTGCTTCCCGAGCCCCACCCCAGAAGGATGGGGGTTCAGGAAGAAAATATAATCCGCACCCTTACAAACCTAGGACTGACCTGAGGGCAGTCATTCAGGCGAGGACTTCCCCCCGAGGAGCCTGCGCTCGCACCTCATTATACGGTGCCCGTTCCTCCTCGGTGTCCCCAGAGGGTTCAGCCGGCTCTGCCAATCGAGGTTTGCCGAGCCGTTGCGGTTCCCATAATAATATCACCAGAGGCTGGCCCCGAGAGGCTAGTCCCCTTAGTCGACCATTTAGCAGCCTGGAAGAGTCTACCAAATGTGTCACAATGGGTCCTGCGCACGGTAGAGCAGGGTTACCGGATCCAATTTCAGTTTTGCACACCGAGGTGTGCCCCGAGCAGACTCTGGTGATGGAACAAGAAGTAAAAACTCTCTTGTGCAAGGAGGCAATAGAGTTTGTACATCCTCACGAGAGAAACTCAGGCTTTTACAGCCGGTATTTTCTTGTTCCAAAAGAAGACGGGGGATTACGTCCGATTTTAGATCTGCGACATCTAAATCGGGCAGTGCAACGACTCAAATTCAAGATGTTGACGTTGAGACAGATCGTAGGACAAGTCAGGTCCGAGGACTGGTTTGTCACGATCGATCTAAAGGACGCGTATTTCCACGTCTCCATTTTTCCTCGTCACAGAAAGTTCCTAAGGGCGGTTCAACATCGAGATGTTGTTCTCGCACATATGGAAGAACTGGGGTTGAGGCTGAATGCCAAGAAAAGTGTGCTTTCTCCAGTACAGAGAACCACTTTCTTAGGAGTAGTATGGGATTCCATCACGATGCAGGCGCGGCTCGCGCCTGCTCGTATTGTTGCAATCCTGTCAGCCGTTTGCAGAATAAAGCTAGGCCATTCACTGACTGTAAAGCTTTTTCAGAAGTTGTTGGGACTCATGGCAGCTGCGTCCAACATAATTCCTGTTGGCCTGCTATATATGAGACCTCTACAGTGGTGGCTAAAAACCAAAGGGTTTTCCCCGAGGGGCAACCCGTTGCGCATTATCAAGGTGACACGCAGATGCCTGCACACACTGAGAATGTGGAAAGAACCTTGGTTTGTGACCAGTGTTGGGAAGCAGTTGTCGGCGCGTTGCACCGACAACTGATGCTTCACTCACAGGTTGGGGAGCTGTTATGGAAGGCCAATGGGGCCAAAACCGATGGGGGAGCAAGTTTCGATCTTGGCACATAAATTGCCTAGAGATGATGGCAGTGTGTCTGGCGTTGACACACTTTCTCCCACAACTCGGAGGCCAACATGTGCTTGTCAGGACAGACAACACAGCTGTGGTCTCATATATAAATCACCAGGGGGGTCTGCGGTCACGGCAACTATACAAGTTGGCACGTCAGATCCTCCTGTGGTCTCAGGGGAAGCTGCTCTCCCTGAGGGCAGTATATATCCCCGGTCACCTGAACCGAGGAGCAGACTTCCTGTCGAGACAGGGGCTGAGGCCCGGGGAATGGAGACGCCACCCAGAGGTGGTGGAGCAGATATGGATGAGGTTCGGCCAGGCAGAGTTAGACCTCTTTGCAACTCAGGTAAACACGCACTGTCGGCTATGGTTTTCCCTGACACATCCAGCCCCTCTAGGTCTGCCATGGCACAGGTGTGGCCGAGGCTTCACCTGTACGCTTTTTTCCCCCGATCGCTCTACTCCCGGGAGTTCTGGAAAGGGTGCGCAGGGACGGAGTTTGCCTACTGTTGGTAGCCCCGTTCTGGCCGGCCCGAGTGTGGTTTTCCGACATCATAGACCTGTTGGAGAACTCTCCATGGGAGATTCCTCTGAGGAGGGACCTCCTTTCTCAAGCGGAGGGTCAGATACATCACCCACGCCCGGAGTTATGGAAACTATGGGTTTGGCCCCTGAGAGGGCTAGCCTCTTAAACACTGGTCTCTCAGCCGAGGCTGTGGAGACCATACTTAATTCCAGAGCTCCTTCTACAAGGAAGCTTTATGCCTTAAAGTGGGGAGTCATCACTACTTGGTGTTCAGCTCACCGCATGGACCCTGTAAACTGCCCGGTTTCAACTGCCCAGTGCTTGAGTTCCTGCAAGATCGCTTTGCTGCAGACTTATCCCCTTCTACTTTAAAGGTGTATATGGCGGCCATTTCTGCCTTTCATGTTCTGCTAGGGGGTATACCTGTTGGTAGAGACCCCTTAGTTCTACAGTTTCTTCGTGGTGCTCGCAGGTTGAGGCCTGTGAGCCACACTAGGGTACCTACCTGGGACTTGGCTACAGTTCTCGAGGGTCTGTCAGCTCCTCCCTTTGAACCGATTGATTCAGTCGCTCTTAAGTTTCTCACTCTTAAGACAGTCTTCCTGATGGCTATTACTTCTCTCAAGAGAGTGGGAGATCTTCAGGCCTTGTCGGTTTCCCCCACGTGCCTTGAATTTGCTCCTGGTTTGGTTAAGGCGTTCCTTTTCCCCCGGGCAGGATACGTGCCTAAGGTTATGGATAATGTACCGAGACCCATTAACTTGCAAGCATTCTGTCCTCCACCTTTCAGGAGCCAGGACCAGGAAAGGTTAAATTTGTCGTGTCCAGTGCGAGCACTGGACTCGTATGTACACAGAACTGCGGCTTGGAGGAAAGCGCAGCAGCTCTTCGTATGTTTTGGTTCACCGAAGAAAGGTCTTTCGGCAACCAAGCAAACCATTAGCAGATGGATAGTTGAGACTATCTCTCTGGCCTATGAGGCCTCTGGTAGACCATCGCCTTTGGATGTCAGAGCTCATTCTACTAGGGGTATGGCGGCCTCCGTAGCCTTAAGGTCGGGGGCATCTATGCGGGACGTGTGTGATGCGGCAGGCTGGTCCTCTCCGCTCACATTCGTGAGATTCTATAGTTTGGACATGAATCTCACCCCGGGAGCCCAGGTGCTTGTGTCTTCCACGTGACATTTTTGTACACACATACAGGCATTTGGGCGTATGGCGGTTTGGGTATTTTGTTCCCCAAAGCGTTGCCATGGCGACGCAGTGCGAGTTCCCTCGAAAGGGAACGTCTCGGGTTACGTCTGTAACCCTTGTTTCGGATGTAGTTTTATACCTCCTGGTCCATACGTCATCTATGACGTATCGTTTCACTACTGGACGATGTTGACACACGTGCTCAGAGCTGGTCACGCTGAGGCGTTCCCCAAAGCGTTGCCATGGCGACGCAGTGTCTCGTTCCCTTCTCAGGGAACAAGGGTTACAGACGTAACCCGAGACGTTATTCTGCACCCTGTCAGTGGGGGAAAAGAAGAAGAGTGGGATTTAGTACAGAAAGTGAAATACAGTCTCAAAAAAATAATATTATAAACTTTAACACAACACTTAAACTAATTCGACACACTCGGGAATAAGTAGAAGACTAAGAAGACCAACGATTGTTCGTTTCATATACCCAAAATTAATTATATCGCACGGTTAACCACTAACGTTATAAGAGCCAACGGTTATTCCCTAAGCGCTGGCCGAGGTAGAGCTGCTCTCAGCGGAGCCACGACCGCTGACAGCCTGATGCTCACACCTCCGACAACGTCTTAATAAAGTCTCAAAGAGGCGTTACGTTTATATACAAATCACGTATTTGAGGTCTGAACAACTACATTCTCGTCTAAAAGACTCTTAAAACTACGTTCCGTCACCGAACATTAGTGGTATTTATAAAAAAATTGCTGGATGTTTGCTTTTGACACGACGCTCTCTCGTGTCGACCTTTAACTAATATCAAGATGCGTAAGTTACTGAACTAAATGACTCACACGAGTCAGAAATTTCAAAGGGAAATGTTGACCAAAAGGAAATTTAAATTATTAAAAAGCTGTAAATTAGAACAACGTGGGCATAACGTTACAGACTAGCTATCCAAAGCTAACGAAGCTAGATTTTAACGTTACTTTTCAAACTTAATGCGAACAGCCGAATTTTGCATACTTTTGCATTTTTTTGATGTACAGTAATAGTTTTATACATTAAAAACTAGTAAAACATACCTTTTATTCACCGAATAACAGCTTTTCGAGATGAGGTGGATCAAAATGCCCGCGAAGGTAGAGTTTGTCTGAGGCGTCGAGGAGTGGGAGGGGTTTACTCTCTCAACTGTCACTCAATTGGACCCGACTGGTATCCCAGCGTTTGGGTTACTCAAAAAATGACCCAACACTGAGAAAATAACCCAACAAAATGACCCAACAGGCTCAACCCAACTGTTGGGTTAAACAAATAACCCAGCATTTTTTAGAGTGTAGTAAGAATTAAATTAGAAGCTCTCTAATTCAGTTGTTACTTGTAAGAATTACAATTGTTGAGCTCTCAAATACAGTTTTTACTAGTAATAATTCAATTAGAGAGATCTGCAATTGTATTTTTACTAGTTAAAATTGAATTAGAGAGCTCTGCAATTCCATTTTTACTGGTAAGAATTTAATTAGAGAGCTCTATAAACGGAATTACTACTTGTAAGTATGAAATAAGAGAGCTCTGTAATTCAATTCTTACTAGTAAAAATGGAATTGCTGATGCAACGGGGACGACGAATGCACTATTCTATGTATGTTACTCTACAGAGGTTTAGTTCAGCCTAGGTTCGGTTCTAGGAGGATTTAAGAGTAAAAGGGTGGACCAAATCAATTTAAAGTAATTATCAGCCCGCAATTTTATTTGCAATAATTCACATTCAATATTTAAACAATATTCTCACAGTTAACTCTTTGTCTGGTTTCCACTCAACACTATGAACCAACAACAAAATGATTCATATTAAACCTGAAGTTGAATGTGAATACCAAAAATGAAATAAAATGAAACAAAATAAAACACAGTCTCAATTTGTTCTGGATCCTTTGTAAAGTGCTCAAATGTCCATATGAATGAAACTCAAAAGTCCATGTGTTAAGCTCCAATGGTCATGTGTGTGTGAAGAGCTTCAATGTCTTTGTGTGAAAAGGCCTTTTGTGTTTTGCTACCCGGTTAGTTTGTATGTGCTTAGCTCTCTTGTGTGCATCCGTGATGGACCACGATGATTCTTTGAGTGGCAGATCAGGGTCTGGCTCACCGTTCAAATGGTAGATCACTCAATTTGAATCAGCCCTCAAAAAAAAACAATCAGAGTTCGTGTAAAAGAAAAACAAGTAACCAAAAGGATTGACCGATTGTTTTCCTCAGCAGCAGGATAGATAAACTACCTCGACGATTTATATTGCTCTTTATAAAAGAATATGCGTATTGAACCGAAGAACAAATGAAAATTAGATTGTCTTTTGCAGCTACACGCTAACCTCGTGCGTACATATTCAGCAGGCTTCTTCATCAGATTTTTAACGTACGTTGACTCTCAACATACCACAGCATTAACCACCCTCTAGAGGTTAATGATAGTAGTGCACTTCAAATACAGAAACTTCCTTTTATGGTATATAAATCAAACGTAGTTACAAATAATATACTTTAGGACTAAGAATAAAGAAAAACTATGAATGTTAAATTCGAATGGGTTACACTGAGCTCTATAATTCATTTAGAACCTCTCCAATCATAATTGTTACTAGTACAATTTGAAATATAAAGCTATTCAATCGTTATTGTTACTAGTAAAAATTGAATTATAGAGCTATCTGATTTAATTATTACTAGTAAAAATGCAATTTCGACAAGTAACGCTGAGGACAATTTAAGCTAATTCCGCTTGACAAATAATACAACATGTTAAAATAAATTTTCAGGTACAGTGAAAATGTAATTCTTGATATCAGAAATGTACATATTTATAGTAACAAATGAATTGTTGAAATATGTTTTTCTGTTTTTTACTAGTAGGAATTGTAATTTTGATATCTAAATAAAAAAATTAACATGTAAGGAATGTATTACTGATATCTGAAATTGAATTTGAATGGAAGTCTATTGTGATATTTAACTAGTAAAAATGCAATTACAGAATTACGGGTTTAACTAGTTGAAATGAAATTTTTATATCAAAGTGATGACGCCATTGTTGATATCAAGAATTCACATGTTATGAGTAGTGAAAATGTAATTATTGATATCAAAAATAGGCAATTGTTACTAGTAAAAATGTAACTGTTGATATCAAAAAATCATATCCTGAGAATGATTAAAAGCTAATTTGGTTTGCGATACAACATGTAAAATGAATTTACAGATTTCAAGAATAAGCATTTCAACTAGTAAAAATGTAATTCTTGATATCTAAAATTGCAATTTTTGCATTTAAGAAAGTAATTATTGATATAAAAAAATATATTTTTTTGCTAGTAAGAAAAGCATATCTGATATCTGAAATAGGATTTTTATGAAATTAATTATTGATATCTAAAATTGAAGTTGAATGACAGCCTATTGTGATATTTAAATGTTACATTTTTTATATCAAGAATACACATTTTTACTAGTGAAAATGTAATCATTTATATCAAAAAAAGTAATAGTTAATATTATAAAATTCTATTGTCGATATCAAGAATTATAATGTTTACTAGTAAAAGTTGAATTGTTAAAATCAATAATTCATACCCTGAGAATGATTGAAAGCTAATTCGGCTTGCCATACCAATATTAAGTATAAAACAACTGGAGAGTTTGTAATTCAGTTCCAAAGTAAGAAGCTATACTCTAAGGACAATTTTGTCCCTATAGAAGTTTCTGTGGTCCATAGAGTATAACTATTGTAGCCAAATTTAAAAAATCATCCTTTTGATGTTTGCCTGTGTGTGCATGTGGAAATCTAACAAATTTTACTGATATTTATATCTTGTAAGAGACCAGCCACCTTAGATGAATTAATCATGCACACGCACGCACCTCACAATAGATTTTGTTGTGCTGTAAGGCTTGCAGATGCTTCTAAAAGGGCTCACGTAATAATTTGTCTTTTGCAAATCTGTCGGGTCAGTTCACTGCTTGAACACGATTTGTCAGGAAAAACTCGTTCAAAATCTATTGTAGTGGAGTAGGCGGGGCGAGACCGTGATTCGAGGCTGGTGAGTTATTGTTAATTAGCGCCAGTTGTGCACGCACCGGTCTCGTATCACGTAGGAGATCGGAAGCATATAAGAGAACGAGCGACCGGACCGTCGATGAGAGAGGACCGGGCCCGAACATGTTTGTGTTTGGAATTTTGTTTTATTTGCCGGCCATCGTCCGTGAGGGGCGGCCGGTTGTCTATTTATGTTTATGTTATTTTGACGTCGGTCGTCCGTGAGGGGCCGCCGGCTGTTTATGTTCTGTTATTATTTGATTAAATGTTTAAATGTTTTCCGGTTCCCGCCTCCTTTCTTCCTTCCCTACTTTGAATCTTGTTACACTTATATACTTATATAACAACAAATGATAGGTTTGTTTTTTAAATATTAACCACTATAACAATGGGTGTTCATTTTATTCCGTCCAACTCGTGTATGCTCAATAATATATAATAAATAATAATACATACATTAAGTAAGTAGAAAAAAAAGGAACAATTATTTAAAGAATTGTATAATGCTCATAATGTTATAACATGTCAAAAGTAAATTCAAATATGCATTGCGTTTATTCATGATATATATTTTGTTTATTGTTTGGTCTAGACGACTATTTACTCAAGATGTGTTCAGGAAAATGTACAGATCTAATGACTAACGTAACAAGAAAGCACATTTGTTCCATCATCCTGCCTATTATTGGTATATTGTTTAGTCACTTTAAGATGTCCCTAAACAGCACAATTACATTCAATTCTATTAACAGCAGTTCGGATAAAACCAGAATAATCTGTGAGAGTTTTATTTATAACAATAGATCTGTTTTGTTCTTTTTTATTTACAACATATCAACAATTTCATAGTTACTGTTTGTGCTATTATGATTGATGTGTTGTGTGTGTGTGTGTGTGTGTGTGTGTGTGTGTGTGTGTAAAGGGTGCAGGTTCTCATTAAGTCCTTATGAATCAGCTCCTGCGCTGCCTGTGCCGATCTCAAGGAAAGCTCTGCTCTGATTGGCTGTCTGAACGGTAGCAGGGCTGATAAATCCCCAGGCTTTCCTGCTGCTCCACATCACTCTGCTTTGCTCTTGGTGTCTGTTTGTGTGTTATCTATGTGTGTTTGAAACAAAGCGAGAGCGCGTGAGCACTGAGGGCTGAGAGGGAGGACAACGCTGACATTGTGAGTATGATCAAAGCTAAACACAGGAGTGAGATAGTGTGAGCGACACTTGTTGAGCTGTTATCACAGTTCAAGTACAAGGTGCAAATGCAGGATTATAATGTTTTAAGGATTTTGTTTGGATGATGACACAAAGTAAGAGATGAGGTGATTGCCTATATTCAATATGTTTATTGAATGTACTTAATTGAATTTGGTGAGTTAATGCTTTTTACTCAATAGAAATGTTGATAGACATGTCTTTGTACTTTTGTCTGTGTTCCATATTTTATTGCACCTACTTTGGTAAATCATTACAGCAAATCATTGTCTTAAAGACATCTGTATGTGATGAAACGGTGTTGTCAGATGTTAAATCAAAGTCAGTCTGATCCCACCAGTCATTCAAGCTTTTGTCTGTAGAAATATATTTTTTGTACATTCTTTGTAATGCTGTATGTTGACTACTGTATGATTAGTCCATGAGTATAAAAAAACTTGAGAATTGTTTATTCATTTCTATTAGCTGCCAAAGTATGTAACTATTTTCTAAGGAGTTTTTTGTGCCTATACATAAGTTACTGTAACCAAATTACACAAATTTTCCTTTTGGTGACACCGGGGGATGTAAATGAAGATGTTTTTTATCATATGGGGTCATTGTTTGTCAATACATGTCTTCATTTAGACAGTAAATGTATGACTGTATGTGCATGAGGAAATGTTAACAATTTTACTGGAAATTACTATATCGTGTAAAAGATCAGCCACTTTAGATGAATTAATCATGCGCACGCATGCACACACCTCAATCCATTTGCACGATGTGGATTAGGGTTAAGAGTTTTATAAGTAACGGGAACACGAATAATGACTAGTCACTCTTATCAAACCCCTGATAAAACTCATTCAGAACTATCACTGATGTCTGTTCTTATCTATATTTAGCATCCACGTACAACCGTAAATGTATTTTATGTACTGTAATTGTTTCCTTTTTCAGATTAATTTAGACCAAAAGCATGACATGCATGCTGGCTTTAGGGTCAAATTAAAAGGGATAGTTCATCCAGATATTAAAATTCTGTCTTTATTTACTCATCCTCAGATTGTTCCAAACCTGTGTCGATTTATTTGTTCTGCTAAACAAAAAGGAAGATATTTGGAAGAATTTCTGTAGCAGATCTCACCAGCCATTGACTCCCATAGTATTTATTTTCCCTACTCTGGCAGTAAATGTGAAATGAGTTCCAATCTGTTTGGTAACTGATGTTCTTCCAAATATCTCCCTTCGTGTTCAGCAGAACAAAGACATTTAAACAGGTTTGGAACAACCTGGGCGAGAATATGATTACAGAATTTTCATTTTTGGAGAACTATCCCTTAAGACACTGCTTAAGATACTCATAGAAAATAAATTGTCAAATAAAAGTTGTTGTGACATTGACATTCGTGCAATTTAACAATCTACTCATTTACATAGACTGAAGACAATCAATAAACTGGTTGAGAATATCTTCTCAGATAGGTCATATCTTAAAGGAGTAGTTCATTTTCAAAATAAATGTTCATGATAATTTACTCACCCCCATGTCATCCAAGATGTTTATGTATTTGTTTCTTTAGTCGAAAAGAAATAAGGGTTTTAATGAAAACGTTCCAAGATTTTTCTCCATATAGTAGACTTCAATGGACTCCAAATGGTTGAAGGTCAACATGACAGCTTCACAGGGCTTTAAATAATACAAGACGATGAATAAAGGTTTTATCTAGTGAAACGATTGGTCATTTCAAAGAATAATTGATATGCTTTATACACACAAATGCTTGCCTTGCTCTGTTTCTGCAATGCGCTTTCATGACTTCCCAAAATACAAAATAACGTTAAAAGGTCACGCTTGACGTAGGCGGAAGTACCGAGTCAGTGTTTACAAGTTCTACAAGCTAGTTTTCAATGTAATTACGTATTACGTGAAGTCATGAACGCGCATCGTAGAACAGAGCATGGAGAGCATTTGTGTTTATAAAGCATGTACATTCGTTTTTTTTTTTAAATGACCGATCATTTCGCTAGAGAAGACTTTTATTCATTGTCTGGTATAGTTTAAAGCCCTTTGAAGCTGCACTGAAACTGTAATTGGACCTTTTAATTTGAAGTCCACTATATGGAGAAAAATCCTGGAATGTTTTCATCAAAAATCTTAACTTCTTTCCGAAAAACATAAACATCATGGATGACATGGGGGTGAGTAAATAATCTTGAAAATGTATTTTGAAAGTGAACTACACCTTAAAGAACTTTCCCTTGGTCCTAGATTTCCCTAAAAATCCCAATGACCATGTAAACAGTCCTAATTCCACCATCATTTGAAGGCATTTAGAGGAACCCATCATTCGCTTTCCACACTAACAGACTCTTCAAACCTCTCCAAAGCTGAGAAGATGGAGGCTGCAGAATTTCGAAGGCGAGGGAAAGAGATGGTGGATTACATAGCCGATTATTTAGAGAACATTGAGAAGAGACAGGTTTACCCTGATGTGGAACCTGGATATTTGAGATCGTTGATTCCAGAGGAGGCCCCGGAGAAACCAGATAGCTATGAGGATGTGGTCAAAGACATTGAGAGGGTGATCATGCCAGGGGTGAGTCAATGCTGACCATATGTGAAATGTGAAATGACATTTTTCAGCAGTATATGATTTGTGGTATTTGATGAATGTTCTAGCTAGAGAAAAGAGAAAATAACTTTATATTAGCGTATATTGTATATGTTGCTTTTTTGGGGGTCATAAATCAAAATTATTATAAGTCACCCTTCATGTGTACAAGAATGTGCTTGTCAACAACACAGTATTTAATCAGTGTATTAACCATTTACTGAAAAACAGTGAATCTGGACATCCGAAGTTTCAGAAGGACAGCGATGATATTTGTGTCTGCATATTTTCTCTTAACGGGTATAATGTACATTACTCTCTAAAAGTCTTGGGCACTTGTAAAAAATTGCTGGATAGTTTATTTATAGAATGTTTTGAAAGTCAGATGAAATTAACCTTTTAGCCACAATCATTCAAGATAGGTCTGCTGCTCACAGGTATTAAAAAGTATAGAAAATAAAAAAAAATCATGATGACATCCCCCTGTTTCAAATCCTTTTTATCTATGGAAGGTGAGATTTGTATTTAAAAAATCAAGAAAAGATCCAAACGATTTTCACAGCCTTCCTTTATCATATCTACGGGGTATGTAAATTGTCTAACAAGAAAGTGACTTATGTGAACTCTGTTGCAGCTTGCCCTAAAATAAACATGACAACAAAAAATAGCAATGTGTCATTTACTGGATGTTATTCAGATAAAAGACATATTATTTAGTGGGCAAATTTGGTGAGACTCAAATCTATCTCCTTCTCTGTAGAAATCTTATAGTTAGATATTAAATGAACTCTGAGCTGGGGTCTGAAAAACATCTCCCCCACCCCTCCAGTAGCAGCTCAGGAAAAAACAAACACTTTCATTTATTTTAAGGTGTTAACCTTCATTTTGTGTCCAATCAGGCCAATTTTCCCTTCAGAAGTGTTGTTTTAATAGTTCTTTAAGAGTGTGTGTTCAAGCTAACGAATGACTCACAATAGGAAAATCCTGTAAGAGAGAGACAGACTCACAGCGCCTCAAGCTCCTTTCTCCACTAGCTGAATTCATGGAATAATTTAATTTAGTCTTCATAATTTCATCCAACATTTGATGTTCTCAGAGAAAAATCCCTGATGTCATATTCCCTTTTCAAAAAGAGCAAAGGTGAACAACAGCAGAACAACCAAACATCAACTTGTTATTTACTGTGTAACACTTAAATAGGGTTTAATTTAATATTTAGGTTGGATTTGTCAACAATGGTCAACTGTATTAATAACAATAAAGCATTGGTTTTAGTATGTTAGTTTCAACATTTCCTGCACATTTATGGTCAAACAGGTTCATCCTAGTAATCTTTTAACAATGTATTTGTATTAACTGGCATTAAGAAAGATTAATAAATGCTTTATAAATATGTTGTTCGTATTAGTTTACGGTAGCTTGTGCATGTTTTAGCAAAGCAACAAGAAACAATGCAAATTCATGAATTTTGTAAACAAACTAAAAAATATGAAGATTTCACATTAAAGGTATTAAAGGATTCATTTAAAATAATTTGTGGGTTTATGGCTGTTTCAGGTGACTCATTGGCACAGCCCGTACTTTTATGCCTACTTCCCATGTGCCAACTCTTTTCCCGCAATGCTGGCAGACATGCTGTGTGGAGCCATTGGCTGCATTGGATTCTCTTGGGTATGTTTTTCCATCCATCCATCCATCTGACACTCATCCATCCATCCATTTGTCCATCTACCCCACCAACCATCCATCCGTCTGTCCATCTGTCCAATCATCCATCCATCCGTCCATCAATTTATCTATCCGCCATTCATCCATCTGACACTCATCCGTCCATCCATTAGTCCATCTGTCCAACCATCCATCCGTCTGTCCAATCGTCAATCCATCCATCCATTAATTTATCCATCCGCCATTCATCCATCCATCTTTCATTGCGTCCATCCATCCACCCGTCCATTAATTCATCAATCCGTCCATCCATTTATCCAGTTATCTGTCATTTACTTATCCATCCATCCATTCATCAATCTTTCCTTCCATCCATCAATCTGTCCATCCATCCATTCGACACTATTCCATCTGTCCATCTTCCCAACCAACCATCAATCTCTCCATCCGAACGTCAGTCCAATTATCCCTCCGTCTGTCATTCATCCATCCATACCTCCGTCTGTCCATCCATTCAACCGTCAATGCATCCATCCATAAACCCATCCTTTCATCCGTCTGTCGTTCCATCCGTCCGACCATCAATGCGCGCATCCACCCATCCACACATTCATCTGTTCGTCCAATACATCATCCACCCATCTACACATCCATCTATCCATCTTTACACTATCTTTTCCTTTATCCTTTTACATCTTTTCTTTTATATTCTGAAAAGCACCTATTCTTTGAAGTTGTCGTCTGATTTAGGTTTTGTTTTGTGCTTGTAGGCTGCAAGTCCAGCCTGTACAGAGTTGGAGACTGTGATGTTGGACTGGCTGGGTAAGATGCTGAAGCTACCAGATGATTTCCTTGCTGGCACAGAAGGCAGAGGAGGAGGAGTCATCCAGGTGAGATATTTTACATTAATCTGAATTCAGTTCAAATCTTGTAGTTTTCCAGAGGTATAGGAGCCCTGTGGAGAAGATTAATTTATTTGTATTTGTTTAGCCTTTATCAAGCATGATCAGATCCAGAAAATATTTTTATAAGACACTGCACATTGTAATTTGGACAACGCTTTATATATTGCCCCGACAGACTGGATCGTGTTGCAGGTGTCAAATATATAGACGTTTCAAACCACTTTAATGCCACCTGTTCAACCAGGCGTGTGCTCAGACAGTGTTTACAGACAATTTTATCCTAACACCAACAAATTTGTTTGTCATTGATTTATTCCCTTCCCTCTGTAAGTTGTTGCCTCCTGTGGAAAATGGTTTTTTAGACGTCATCTACAGATGAGAGGTGATGGCAGGCCAAGCGTGAGTCGAGTGCGTTTTGCGCTCATTTTGTCACTATAGCTGCAGCGGTCGAGCAGCTGCAGCCGTTTGGAAAGAGACACAGGAAGCACAATGCACGGAAAGCCCACTGGTGACAGGCGGTTTGATGCCCTGTCATTAGAGCCGCTTTGGAGTGGGTGCGTCCACCTCCTGGATGGTTTGTCTGAGGGCTTTTCAGAGAGCGTGCTATGGCAACAGGCAACATCATTTTGCCCTGGTAGAGCAGACTAATGAGGTAGTTTGTGGGTTTTGAATATGATGCCTCTCAGTGAAGGTGGGCAGAGAGAGGAGGAGAAAACAGGTGCAAATTCTTTTGAGCAGAAAATTGAGCATTGTTCTCAACTTACAGATATAACAACAGATTTTTAAAATGAAAGATTTTGGTTTCTGATATTACTAGTCAATTGGCTATTTAAAACCCCACCTTAAACATTCAGCGAACCAAAAATGTTTTGACAACCAAAATATGTGTTAAATCAACTAAGGAGAAATGTCTGCTTGTGGTAACGCCTGCTTGTATTAGCTTTTTACAGTCATTTGAGCTGCCAGACATATGTGCTGTTGTTTTTTCTGGTTTACTTCAGGTTAAAATGATAAAGTAATGGGAATAATTAGTAGGCAGGACGTGGGTGTCCGCTGTCAGGCAAGGAAGGGAAAATCAAAGACAGGTTGTGCTACACAATGAGATGATATGTGTTAAGGGGGTTTGAGTGGAATCTTCTAATTCACTCATTGAGAACAGAGCCAGATAGCTGATGAAAATTCATCATTGCATTCACAATTTCTGTGCAGCATCACGTGGATTTATTGATTCAGGTTTTGGCTCTCTGTAATTCTGTCCCTGTCCAGCAATAATGAACATCTTCCAATTGATAATGAACTGTAGCAGATAGATCAGTTATTGAATTTCAGTTAACAGCTTATGTGCCAAGAGATACAGTTTTATTTATAGTGCTTTAATAAAAAGAGAAGGAAGTAGAAAATTGTTGTAAAAAGATGCATTTACAACAAACAGAATTACAGACAATAGAAACCTAATGTAATGTAAATAACAGAAATGTTTGACATGTAAAAAGATGTAGAAAATAATGTGCTGTTTGTCCATCTAGGGCAGTGCCAGTGAAGCCACGCTCATAGCTCTTCTTGCAGCTCGCTCTAAAGTTATCAAACTCATCAAGGCTGACCAACCTGACCGATCTGAGACAGACATCATGTCGAAACTGATCGCCTACTCGTCTGACCAGGTGAGAAACAAGCCAGATGCTTTACAGAAAATGCTGTACAGATATATGGACTGCGGTTTCATCCACATATAACGCATGTTATAAGAGATGACTATTATTTTAACTGGAATGAATGAATATCTTTTAGAAGCATGCTCTTAAGCAAAGGAAATACTTCTATATATTTTCTATATTTCTTTATATACTGTCAATACAATCGAAAATTATACATGTGTGTGTGTGCATAAGAAATTGTATAGAAAATAAACTGTAAATATATTTCAATAATACATATGGAATTGCGCAAAAATATGAGCACTTGATTCCAAAACATGACAACTATTAACACATTGCATTGTGTATTTCAGTATATTCTCACATATTTTTGTATTGTAAATTCCCCTTCTAATAATATAGTATTGAGAGACAACTTTTTTCAAAGCAGCGTTGAAACTTAACTCAACGGTTGGGATCGTTCCTTTTTGACCCAACGCTGGGATGAAAATAACGCAGCATGTTTTAACTGTATGAGTATCTGTTTGCATGGAATGATCTGTTAGCAGAAAGCAGCACCAGTTTGTGAGGGTAGTATAAATGAGAGCCTTTGGTAGTCGCTGTATTTATAAAGATTAGGTCAGGTTTTCTTTCGTAATGTTATTATTTTTGACAAGTTCTTGACAAATAGTGTTGTTGTTGGCATTTCAGGCTCACTCATCAGTGGAGAGAGCAGGGCTGATCGCCGGAGTGAAAATGAAGAAAATTTCCTCAGACAGTAAGTTTGCTGTGCGAGGAGATGCCTTGCAAAGGGCTCTGCAAGAGGACAGAAGAGCAGGACTCATACCAGTCTATGTACGTATGTCCCATGATGAGAGATTGTATTACAAACAAAGCATGTATTATTTTTTCTTTTATTCGGTATCTTTCTGCCGTCTTAGCATTTCTCATCTTTATTATTTTCGCTTTCTGTTATTATTCTATTATTGTAAGCAAATGTATAGACACTTTTGCAAGACGTAAACAACACTGGTCCAGAAGCACTTCCGTTTCAGTGATTTAACAAAACACACACATCACCACAAAATAATACTAACAGAACATTTAGCACGAACATTAATGTGAAAAATAACAAAACCTAAAAACTGAAACAGGGAGTGCTTCTTGACTAGTGTTGTGTAGGTCTTGCAAAAAACAATATTTAGTTTATACAGTAGTATAAACAGTAAGCAAGCAAAATCGCAGAATCAGTAAAACACTTTAATACAACGATAGCAACCACTCAGACATCCACAGAGATCTTGAAAGAGAGAAATGAAAAGAAATTGGACTTTTGTTTCTGCTCTTTCTCTAAACCTGTCCCCATCCGTCTGCATGATGGTTAATGCTGTTTGGAGAGCCTGTTTTCAAAATCACATTAGTCAAATTAGCCCCGGGCTCAGCCAGCAGACCTCTGTGAGAAACATCACTATGTAATGACAATCCAAGCAGGAACACATCCTCCTGCGATCAAAACATACAAATCAGAATGAATTTTTCATTAAAAATTCTGATTTGCATAAAACGTCTAGATTATCTGGATCTTCATTAATAACATACATTTTTAAAATCGAGAAATAACCATCTATTCATTTTATTTCCTTGTGTCTCTCAGTTTTGTGCAACGTTGGGAACGACTAATTCCTGTGCGTTCGACTGTATCACAGAGTTGGGCCCTATATGTAAGATTTCTTTCAAATTGATATGTAATGTTCCCTATCTATGAAATTTGTAGTATGTTTATGTGTAGTATCTTTTTTAACATTCTACACACTGTCGTTGTTTTTATATTTCAGGTAGAGCAGAGAATATCTGGATGCACATTGATGCCGCATATGCGGGCAGTGCATTTATCTGTCCAGAGTTCAGGTATCTCTTGAACGGCATCGAGGTGAGATGATATCCAAATCACACTCCTCGCTGTGTGTTCTTCACACACAACACTCTTAAAGCCCTGAGAGGAGTGCATGATAACACTAGAACATTCCCATTGATTGGGTCCCATTGATCCTGTTACTTGGGAACCAGCGTGTAACAAGCCATGTGCGTGCAAATGAAAATATTTAAATGTCACCGATGATGTGAGCCGGCATGAGCAATGTCTCCTAAAATCATGGGGAAATGAGAGATCCTCGATCGTCCTTTGAGTTGTCGTTGTGCCTAGCTGGGTGTCACATTGATAAGGGTAAAGTAATTTCCTGAGGCAGAGGGAGACCTTTAGATAAGTCCCTTTTCCCTCGCTAAAGAAATATCACTGTTTATTAGCAGCACAAATTCAAATAATAACCTTGACTGTGCTTCCTTATAAAGACATTGGTCTTTATCGTTGACCTGAATGCCAGTGGGCTGCTGTTTTCCTGTGTGATGCTGGTTGCCAGGAAGTGAACGACAGGCAGACCCAGCACAAAAACAATCTGAACATCATGATGGTTTCTGTCTGCTTTATTGCAACAGATGGAAAGGATATTGAAAAGGGGAGAGCGAGGAAAAAGATTAGACTGTGAGATATCGGTTCCCTATGATTGCTCATCGGAAAGATGCTACAGTTGTTTTTGAGTTTGAAATATAATATGGCTTGATATTAAACCGCTAAAAGGTTGTTTATGGATAACTTATAAAAAACGTCCCAATCAAAATTTAGTTTCATACTTTAACTTTCTGGCTACACCCCCAATCAAAGTTTTAACCTTTGGATTATCTACAGATAATTATATATACAAATATACATCTAAATAATTTTCACTTTACAAATGGTTTTTGATATTCAATTTAAACCTTGCTTTGATTTTAGTTTGCAGATTCTTTCAACTTCAATCCTCATAAATGGCTCCTGGTGAACTTTGATTGCTCTACAATGTGGTAAGTTGTTTACAGTCACCTTGTCATCTGACCCCATGGACTCGCTTTCTGTGAAAAGACAATATAAATAAGCTTCATTGGCCGCAGAGCAAATGATCCCAGCTGGCCTTTCTGTCAACATCAGGAAAATGCTTTGCTTAAAGCCGCGGTCACACTTGACTTTTCCTTCCATTGACATTCACTCATACACATGCGACAGACCGGAAACGCAAGCCTGTTTACGATATTTAGCATTTTGTTGGAAAACAAGTTTGGTGAAAAAATGGAGGAATCGCACCATTTTTGTTAATTACATATTTTTCATTTTAGACCTAACTTAAATTTGCAGTTTATTTATCGTGATGCAACATAATTTTATTTCAGGAACACATACAAGTTCTGTAAAATAAACCAGTAAAATTCCATTAAAAATATATTTTTATTTAGAATTCCAAATGATCAATGTGAGTAGAAATATGACTAATCAAATAGACATTCTTGGTTATTGTAAAATATTTTGTCGATTAATTTAAAAACATAACAACTTCATAAATATTCAACATTATAATATTACATAAAGTGAGTACTATTTATATGTATACATAAAAAGGTATGCACAAATGGATATGCTATATATAGACAATTTTACCCACACGCTTGAAACAGGATGTGTTAACTTAAATAATCTAATTTATAACCCCACTTATATATCCTATTTAGATATCTCAAGACAAGATTACCACTTTTATACCACAATGACTCAATTGACCAATGTTATCTGAGCCTCAGACAGTATTACCTCATTTTCTTATTTAGTGCCCATTGCAACATTTTGTGATTCTGGGATCCTCAATGCGTCAATGATTTCTTTATTTGTGACAAATGTGTGAAAAAAAAAAGTTCTTGTAAACCACTCCGAAACAAATAATAATGGCAACAAGAGACACTGGTATACTCAGTATTGAGGGGAAACAACACCTAAAGCAGACACACACACCTATCATAATAAAGATAATCTATTAACTATATTGATTTTGAAGTGAGTTAATACAATTTAACCCCCAATCCTAATCCTCAGAATCAAACCAAAGCCATTTATTTTCTTAATGTTGTTCAGTTGTTGTTATTTACAGTATATTTATGACAATTATTCATTTTGCACCTATATATTTTTTCTTTCTTTACACTCTTAAAAACAAAGGATCACAAAGGTTCTTTGTCAAGCTGTATTGTTATAAAAATTACCTTTAAAGGGATACTCCACCCAAAAATGTACTCATGTTCCAAATCTTTATACATTTCTTTGTTCTGATGAACACAAAGAAAGATATTTGGAAAAATGTTAACAACTGACATTTCTGGGACGTCATTGACTACCATAGTAGGAAAAATTATCGTATTATGTTTTTTGTTCGGTTGAGCACAAAATGAGATATTTTGAAGAATTTATGAACGCAAACAGTTCTAGGGCACCTTTGACTGCCATTTTAATTTTCCTACTAGTGAAGTCAATCATTTTGAGCATTCTTCCAAATATCTTTCTTTGTCTCCTAAAGAACAAAGAAATTTATACAGATTTGGAACAACTTTTAGGGGGGGGAATTCATGACAGAATTTTCATTATTTGATGGAACTTTAACATTCACAGAAATTTTCTGTTGCATATTACCCTCAATGGAAAAGGGTTTCTATGAAAAAAACTATGAAAAAAATGGTTCTGGATACATCATCACCAGACCCTTTTAAGAATATTTGTTTTTAAGTGTGTAGTAAACAATTTGCATGTATTAAATGGAAGATTTAATTCATTTGAAAATATTAATATGATATTTCATTATCTCTGTACAGGGTAAAGAAAAGATCAGACATTATCGGAGCATTTATGATTGAGCCACTTTACCTGAAGCATGATCATCAAGAGTCAGGTGAGCCCCACAAATTCACAGCACGTTTCCTTAAACCTTGCCAGTTATCTTTGTTGGTTGAAAAGCCATCATTGTAAACAAATTCTATAAACAATGACATGACTGAAAGATGGAGTAAATAGGATAATCATCATCTTCCTTAATTCGATATGACGCATGGTGCTGACACTTATTCTGCGTCACACGGAGGGCTCGATCAGATTAGTACTCTGCTGTATGCGCTGTAAGCCTCTGTTTGTGCGAGTAAACAAACAGCTTTTTAACACCGTACACTGACCCAGAGCACGTTTAAGACCTGTTTGTGTGTGTGTGTGTGTGTGCGCGCGTGTGTGTATGTGTGTGCATCTGTGTGTATGTGTAGAGTATGTACAGTCTGGGTAGTGTGTCATAAACATAAGTCATGCATTTTTAAAACAGTAACATCATTATGTATTCGGACAAGTGTGTAGATATCACAATGTAAAACTAAGAAACATTTAGTTATTACTAATATAAATTTATTTGTTTAATAAATTGTAATCTAATAGGATATATTTTGAAGAGTCCAAATATTTTCTATTTATCTATCATGTGTTCGTAGTTCTGTTCTTTTCCTCATACCTGTCAACCAATGAGCTGCCTGTTTTACGTCAACCATTTAAATGTGACTAAACAAAAGCAGTTCATCTGTGGGCAGTGTGCAGCTGTGCAGACGGTTGTAATTGTGCTGAAAGAAAGACAAAAGAATAGCCCTGTCTTTCAACCCAACACATACACACATACACACGCGCAAACACACACCTTAAAGCCATTTCCATGATGAACAACATCCTGATTAAATTAAACAGGCTTGGTTAGATAGAGAAAAAACACCCATGTTAGTCTTGAACATTGCATTGTTTATCTTTTAATAATCACCTGTATGCTTTTTCATTCAAATGTGCCAATGATATTAAAACACAGATATTTCTCCTCAATACAAATTAATTATACTGTAATTTATATTTTATTTATATCACTTATTGTTGAAATATCTTTTATTTATAGGACTTGTCACAGATTATAGGGTAAGTGTAGTTTATTTAATGTGTTTGTATTTGTGTGTGTGTTTGTGTGTGTGCGTGTGTTTGTGCATACGATCGTGTGTGTTTGAGAGAGAGAGAGAGACAGAGAGAGAGAGAAAAAGATTGTTCGCCAGCAAGATTTGTGAAAACATTTTACATTCATTTTATTGTTATTGTCTTGTATTCGCATGGTTTTTAATAGCAATCTCCTCCTCGAGTCTGTTCTTTTCGTGTATTCAACCAAACCAACCTAACCATAAATGAGCATTAATATGAATTTGAGTCTGTTTGTATTTGATGGGCCTATATTTTTCCATAAACAAACTTGTTTAGAAGAAAACTTGTGTGAAGAAGTGCTTCATGTGCACTGGTTTGTATCTGTAGTTTATGTGAACTTTATGTTTTATTTTGTGCACAGTTGACTTGTCACATCTCATCTTTCTTCAGCACTGGCAGGTTCCATTGGGTCGTAGATTTCGCTCGCTGAAGATGTGGTTTGTGTTCCGCATGTATGGACTTAACGGTCTGCAGGCTTACATCCGCAAGGTAACTACCTATAATCCATGCTGTCAATCAGGTTAGCCCGGCCAATCACATCTGATGTGGATGCATGGTCCATTTGGTTTGACGCAAACCAGTCAGTGATTCAAGGGTGATGATACATCTTCATCAAAAATTGTTCTGCTTTGCTCAACAGGTGATCTGGTGTAGATTCTATATTTGTTGCGTTAAAATCATGATGTGACGAAAAAAAATTCAATATGAATTGTTAGTTAGTTTTAGGGACATATTTATGTTTCAGTGTTAATTGTTGCCAAATGATAATTTTGAGTCCGGAAGCAATAGCAGTTAAAAATTTAATTTTGATTCAACTTTTGACTTTTCAAATTTCAACTTTTGATTGTTCAAAGTTAGGCTGCAATATACCGTACCTTATTCTGTTTATGATTTTTTTACGATCATAAAGATAAAAAAAGAAAGAAAATATATTTTCCACTTGTGCTTCCTTTCTGTGTCAGCTTCAGTGCAGTCCATTAGCCATAGCAAATATCCATCTGATAATGACAATTTCATGTTATGTATTTAAATTTAAAACATATGATTATGTTATTTCAACACATGATTGCAGTAATGAATGTAATAATTTAGGACAATCTGTTTGTACAAATTTAGAACAGGAAGGGTCACTGATTTGGTATTCTAGACAAAAACTGCTTATTCTTAACACCAGATTTCCCCCTGCTGGTGTGATATTGACACTTCATTCTAAAATAATATGTTTAATTTTTATTTTTGTCATGTCAAACCTGTATTCAGATTTGTGTATTCAAAAAGGAACCACTCTTTTTAAAACAATAACCAATCAAAGAAAAATGTGTTTACATTTTTCGGTTGGAAATAATTGTGAATTGGCTTTCGGATTCTGATTTTGATTATCATTATTTTTAGAATATTGTAATGCTAACTGTAATTAGCTAATGCTAATAATACTAATGTTCATATTAAAAAGAGCAGGCTTCTGACCTTTTACTGTATTTCATTATATCCACAAATGCTCTGTATCTTATGTTGTTATAGCATGTAGTGCTGGCCAAAGAGTTTGAGTGTTTGGTGAGAACTGATCAGCGCTTTGAGATTTGTGCTGATGTTGTGCTGGGTCTCGTATGCTTTAGACTCAAGGTCAGAGTTAAACACTTTCCCACACAAACAATGCCCCCTCATCCAGTACAATTATAGCTAGTTAGCCAAAATTGTAGTGACGTATTTTAATTTCTGAAGATGCTCTAACTGAGCAACACAAATTATGTTATTACTATCTATAGAATCAAAAAATACACTGCATGTCTTTTATAACACATGATGCTTATATTATATATGATACACACATTATTATATATATATTTATACTATGAAAATAGTTTATTAAAATATAATATAATATAAACTCCACAACATGCTCAATTTCATTTTAAGATTGTAGATTTTCACATGCAATGCATTTGATTAATTATTTATTAATACATTTTTAAGATAATTTTATAATTGACATTATATTTTGGCTATATATATATATATATATATATTAATAATATCAGTCTAAATAAACCATATCTAATTATAATGCAAAGCTCTGCATTAAATCCTACAGGGCATCAACAAATTAAATGAAACACTGTTGAAGCGGATTAACAGCACACGCAAGATTCATCTGGTACCATGTCAGCTGGGGGAGAAGTTTGTGCTGCGTTTCGCAATCTGTGCCCGAACCACTGAGTCACGGCACGTTCATGAGGCCTGGTGCCACATCAGCCAACTGGCATCAGAGCTGATGCAGGAACTGCCCCACTGACCATGATGTGTTGAGTCTGGACCACTCCTATGATAGATCGTACGATCTAAATTTCTTGAAAGCAACCTGTGTGTTTGCGTGTGTGTGTGTGTGTGTTTGTGTTGTATTGATTTTCCTATTTCCTTTTCCTTATTATTCTTAAGACTAATGTTTTTCTACATACGTATGTAGTTTATTAGTTATAGATTATAGTTTCTATCTAGATATTATATTCTACTTTTTTAATGCTATACATTAAGTTGGATGCTGCATTTGTATTGTCTTCACAAGTGGATATGAGTTTGCTGTGGAATCACTCTCAAGCTTCTAAATAATGTCACGAGACAATGTTGTGAAGCAGTAATTTTCCACTGTCTGTATTGGTATAATAACAAGAATGAGCGATGAAAATCTGGACAAAGTTTTAGATGGAGTTAGAATGAGCATCTTAACAGAACTATGATTTGCTATCCTTAGCAAACTTTGCTCATTTTATAACATCATCTCTTCATCTCCTGCCTGCTGTTCCTTTCTCTAACAGACTTCTAAGTCTGCAGGATAGTTATCTTCCCTTTTTGGCATCACGAGTCAAGACACCATGGAACAGCTCTACTGTATAATTTTAAATTGATAGCATAATTGATCAGATCTATCACCAGTTTGCAGCACTGTGAAAGTTTCAATCTGCTATGATTCCTTCTCTTATTTATTGTTAGTGTGTTTATGTGTGTTTATGTGTGTGTCTCTATCCCTGTATTTGTGAGCTTGTGTTACCGAGCCGTTTCCAAAAACTGTACTGTGGTGTTCTTCAGCACTTAAAAATGTGTCTATATTAAAAATGAAATTTGTTTTGTAAGACATGAAATATATCAGAATTTCTATCTATTGCAAAAAATAGTTTACAGGTGGCGTTATCAGTGCAAATATTTTCTTTTCTTGAATCACTTTATTTCTGAAAATCCAAATCAGCCTCATATCTTTTTCTTTTTCTTCAAACAATGTACTTGACTCAGCACATCTTTTGTGATGAGACACCTCTCCAATCCTCTTTGAATTATAGTTCTTGTGCCTCAGTTAAGACTTCTCTCTGGTACAAATCCAACGGTAGTAGTACTATATGAGTGTATCAACATTCTGAATAAATTGTGGTTCACTCAGAATGTTTGTCTCATGTGTGTTTTGTAAGATGTTAGAATTCAGCCTTACTGATTCCTAGACTACACATGACACAAACACACCCTTACTGTCGGCCAAATGAGACCCTGCATTCACTCAAAAGAAACAGTAGCTTCAGGATTTTCTGTAAGGTCCAAGGCAAGGTCTAATGGTTAACTAATTATTATTGCATTAACTTTCCCACAGTAACCTACTGGTGCTATAATCTCACCGCCGTTTCAGTCTGTATAAAAAGTTTGTCTTGACTAGAGCAACACAGTTTTCAAAACATGTAAGTAATATCTTAAATCATTAACTGACTTGTAGGTTTCTCAGTTTAGGGTTATTTCTGTGGATAGTTGACAAATATAGGCTACCGTACATGAGTCCTGTGGTGTAATAGAAAAATCTTTGAAAAAATTCAAAATCAAGGTACATCTTTCTTAAGCTATTTAATAGTATAATTATAAATAATACAGATTTGTCATTAGTTTTGATATTTGTTATTTTGTTTGGCACTTCCTGGCCAGTGTAAACTGTTTGTTTTTCAAATTTTTGCTATTTCACACCATAGCACACATGTAGGGTGTATCTGTCATCCTATATCTTAAAGTACATACCCACAAACTGTAAAAAGTATTACATATAAATCTAAACAATTAATCTTATCATTGTCCACAACTCAGCTTCTATTGCAGTTACACTTGTGGCCAGCAGATGGCAATTTTGTCTGAAAAGCAATGCGATTGTCACGCTGGAATTCCCCCTCCATCTATCTCTCAATTCAATTTCAATTTAAGTGTGCCTGATTGGCATGACAAAGTGTACATTCGCATTCCCAAAGCATTTGCAGATGGGGTGCTGGCAAACAGTGAAATTATATAAACAAACGAAAAGAAAGATAATTAATAAAAGAAAATAATAAATAATAAAAAAAGAGAACAATAAAATAAAAGAAAATAAAGTGTGATATATGTAGTGCAACTTAAAGTGGTTAATAATATATGTAAATGTGTGTAAACATTTAATGTAAATGTGTGTATATGTAAACAGAAATAAAGTGTAGTTTAAACAAAGATTTGCAAAAGCTATTTCTCCCTCTTTTTCTCTCTCTAGGGCGTTGAGTTCATGGATATAACAGACAGGGGATGGGTTTCCCGATAACATTGCAAATCATGCTCTTAAGAACATATTAAGTTACTAGTTTATTATTTTACAGTGGAAGAACGCCAGTTTCCCATACGAACACGTAGATCGTGCGTAAAATGTAAAAAGGTGTGGGAATTTCTTGCCAATGGGTGCTGAAGTAAAGCCAAAACATCTGCCAGTATGTTCAGGAAAATGTGTTATAATCAGACAAACATGTAAACTGCACGTTGAGCTAATAAAAGTTAATCAATATTACTAAATATATTAGCAGCAGCTGAGCCAACACGTTTTATTATTAATAACAGTTTATATTATCAAAATGTTGCATATTGATAAACTCTTGGCAGTTTCGAGGATGTATTTGCCCATTCAAATGATAGGAGCTGCACTGAATTGTATTCCTATAGTGAATATTTGTCAGGGGCATAACCAGAATGACGGATGACTCTGTGATCCTGTCCAGGCTGAATACTATAAGTCCTTTGTTATGCTTTTCAAAATCTTTATAAATTTATAAACTCTTAGGCATATTATGTTTGGAGATTGTGTTGTCTATTTTCCTGTAAATTCCAATCTTATCAAAGGGGAATTTTACACTCTACTTCACCGCCCCCGGGGCCAGTCTCGGCGGCCACAGCACCTGGGGATATGGACAGACAAGACGAGAGAAAAGGAGACGGAAGCACAAGGTGCGACAGGAGAAAAAAATTTGATCCGGTTCCCCAACACACTGTCGCTTGGTCCTCAGCCAGCCGAGAGGCTCTTCCTCGGTGCCATGCGGTGGTACTGGACGCTTGGTGGACAGCTCAATCCTCCTCCGCCCCCTGGCGGCCGGCGATGGCTCCTCCGGCTGAGGGCAGCTAGAAGCAAGTCCCCCGTTTCCTGCTCCTCACCTTAATGGCTGTTGGTAGCAGGAATCCGGCTCACGGCCAACGGCGACAACTCCTCCGCCCCCTCCTGGATGGCCGCCACCCCACCTCGGCCCAGGAGCACGGCAGCGAGCTCTCCGTCCCAGCTGATTCATCTCGTTCCAGTACCACCGCATCTGGCAGCCACTGGCGGACGTCCCTCGTCCGTGCTGCCCGAACTCCTCAGCACCGCGATGCCCCTCAGCAGCGAGTGCTCCCCATAGCTTGTCTCTCCTTCCTCCAGGGTTTCGGCACCAATGCAATACAGTTCAAAGTAGGGAAGGAAGGAGGCGGGAACCGACGAACATTAAACAAACTTTAATCAACATAAACAAACAACAACACGGAAGTAAAAGACCGGCAGTAACCTAACGGTCGACTGTCGTCAACAAGAACATAAATACAAGCTTGACAAATATCTGGGCCCGGTCCTCTCTCATCGTACACTCTGCCTCACGTCCTTTTATGCTTCCGATCTCCACCGTGAGAGATACGGAGCCGGTGCAAAGCGCAGCTGACACTCATTATCAATCGCGTCACCGGCCCTGCATCAATCCCTCACGGCTCTCGTCCCGCCTTGCTCGTCAAAATGATCAAGGGCTCTTGTCATGTTACAAAGCTTTTGCATACTAGGATATTCATTTTCTGTCAGGACTACTTTCGTCAAATATTAAATCAATTGCAATATGTAAAGTCGCCTGAATGAAACTGTTCTGGGCAAACTCACTGCCTTTTTGTGCAGCAACACATATTTCATGAATAGTATCTCCGAAACCTACTGTATGCAAAAAAAAGGAGTTTGCATTGGATGGACACTCTTCTATTCCACAATGCCATGGGCTGAGCATCTGCCCAATTCAAAGAGTAAACGAATAAAGAATAGCGGAATGGCTATTTTCGATTTACTGCTAATTGTATTACTTCTGATCAAATTATGCTTGTTTAACACATACATACATCATTTTTGCATCAGTTGTCAATACGTCATTGCTCAAAGAGCATTTGCATCACGTGACTATGAAAAGATATACCGTATGTCCGAAAAGTTTTTTGACATTTTATTTTATTTTTATACTTATGTAGGCTAATATTACCCTGCAAGGAACTTTGCTAGCGAATGCTCTAGACCAGCTACTTTATTTTTGATATGACAATGCACATTTCATTCCACAATACATTCGGAATGAAATTGAAACTGAATTATCCAGGTGGATATCGCACATTGGTGGTGGTTGAGGAGATTCCCCCTTCCATTTAAAGCACTTTGAGTGTCCAGAAAATTGGTGTATAAATGTAAAATTAATAATATTATAATCATTCAGAAAAGCGCAATATAAATATAACAAATTAGTATTATTATCAGGCTCTAAAGTAGTAAAGCTTTTAAAATAAATTTAATAAATAAATTTTTTTTGCTGTCGACTGTTATTAAAAGTCAATATGCCATCTGGTTGTTTTGATTAGGTGCATTGTTGGATGTGTTTGTTGAGGTGTGTGCATGTGTTGCGTGTTGGTCTCCATACACAGTGAAAGGTGTTGAATGAGGGGCTGTATGTAAAGCTGTCAGGCACTGCTGATGTTTGTAACTATGCTGTCACACTGTTGCTATTGGAATATGTTGATTTTGATATTGGAAAACTGTCTCTTGCCTTTGACATCATTGTAATTCATGTTCAGTTTGACATGGTTCAATATATGCAATCTAAATGTGTTCTTTAGACCTATTGATTGTAACGTAAGGTGTAAAGAGAGAGTGGAGTGTCTTGGAAATATACAATTCACTGTCCTCTTTGTGGGACTGGGTTGGACCTTTCGGCGAGTGGGGCGTCCTGGATCATGGTTGGTGGGCTCTCCGACTTCTTTATGTATGTTTGCTCGGTGGCTTTTGGTCGGGATCACTGAGTGCAGCGAGTTTTTTTTTTCCATTATTCATCATGAGAGTTTGGATTCCTTGCCACAGCTGGGCGTTGTTGGCTTGGTCACCAGGAGACTGCATCTATTTATTTATTTATTAGACATTATTTTTTTAGAATGATCTTGCTTGTTCTATAAACACCATGCACTGTGCTGCCATGTTTTACCTTTCTGTGTTTTTCTGTTTTTCTTATTTGCTCATGTAAAGCTGCTTTGGAACAATGCACGTTGTGAAAAGCGCTATATAAATAAATTGATGTGAAGTGAACATCCAGGATAATGTCACAGGAATTCGTAACTATTTTATGAGGTGGCTAATTTGTATCAATTATTACGAAGTGAATCAAACAAAAATATACAATTATTAGAAAATCGACACCCACTGGCATTAAAGCAAATCATACTAAAATGTACAAATAAGATTGCACGAACTGATACAATAGCCAACCCCTTAAAATAGTCACTCCTGTCGAAGCAGGTCCACCAAGCCTATGCGCTGAAACAAATGGACGAGGGAAGACACGACCAAGCCTTTAAAGGAACTCTGCACCGCCAGTGGTGCGCTTGTTTTGGATGCACCCATGTCACAAGGAAGGCTGTTTGGTGATACCTTCGAGGACCTCTCCTAGCAGTTCTCGGTTCTGAAGTTGCAGACGGAGGTGGGTGGCTTTGCCGGCCTTCACAGGCTCCGTTCAGAATGTTGACACTGAAGCGCATCCTGGCATCTGTGCGACATCAGGATTGGTTTCCTGGCTATCGACCTGAAGGACGCATATTTTTTATGTCTCGATATTCCCTTGTCACAGCCTGTACCTTTGGTTTGCTTTCGAGGACAGAGCATACCAGTACAAAATCCTCCCCATCGGTCTTGCCCTGTCTCCCCATGTCTTAGCCAAGGTCACGGAGGCTGCTCTCGCGTCCCTCAGGGAGCAGGGCGTGCGTATTCTCAATAATATCGACGTCTGGCTCATCTTTGCGTACTAGCTGTCTAGACTGTCACCATGACACTGTGCTTTACCAACGAGCGCGCCCAGTCATTGCTAAACTGCCTGACACTCTTCAGGCGGCAACCAGCGGTCCCACTGAAACTTTTTCAGAGGCTCCTGGAGAATATGGCATGTTCAGCAGCAGTAATTCTGCATGGGTTGATGCATATGAGACCGCTTCCCTGGAGAGTGGGCACACTAGCACGAGACGTATTTCCATCATGCCTCCCTGCCACCGCAACCTAGTCCCTTGGACAGACGTCTCCTTTCTCCGAGCTGGGGTTTCCATAGGGCAGGTGTTGTTGCGTTCTTTTACCGCCAGGGTGGTATTCGCTAACGGCAGATGTCGCGATTCGCCCGACAACTCCTCCTCTGAAGTCAGCAGCTGGTGAAATCCCTGCGGGGCACTAACATCCTGGGCAACCTCAACAAGACAGCAGATGCGCTCTCTCCGCAGGTCACCAACTCCAACCAAGCACCGTCCGGCTCATTTGGAACAGTTCTGGCATGCACAGTTGTTCGCCTTCCTGCACACCACCCATTGCCCACTTTGGTACTCACTGACCAAAGCCCCCCCTCGGAACAGATGCCTTCGCGCACAGCTGCCCGCGGGACAAGAGGAAGTACGCCTTCCCCCCAGCCAGGACCTGTGCAAGGTCAGGAAAGGGGAGGATCAAGTCCTGTTAGTTGCACGATACTGCCCCAACCAGACTTGGTTTTCGAGCTGATGCTTCTGACAATGACTTCCCTTTGCCGATTCCCCTAATGAAGGACCTTTTTTCTCAGGGGAAGGGCACTGTCTGGCACCCAAGGCCAGAACTCTGGAACCTCCACGTCTGAATCCTGGACGGGACGAGGAGATCTGAGCGTTCTGCCACCTGCAGTGGAGAACACCATCACTCAGGCCAGAGCTCCATCCACCAGGCGCACATATGCATTACATTAACATTTACATTAAGTCATTTAGCAGACGCTTTTATCCAAAGCGACTTACAGAGAGTTCAGGGAGCAATAAGTTATGTGTCATACAGGTGGGTTTCGGAAGACGAGGCATGCTGCTGCGTTCTGAACCAAATGGAGTGGTTTGATAGCCTTTGCAGGAAGACCAGCAAGGAGAGCATTGCAGTAGTCCAACCTTTACCAGGGATTACCAGGGCCTGGACAAGGAGTTGTGCCGCATGATCAGTGAGATAGGATTATAACCTTTCTAATGTTGAATTAGACATAACGGCATGATCCTATTGTCTTTGCAATGTGAGCATTGAAGGACGGCTGTTTATAAAATATGACTGAGGTTTCTGGCTGTTTTGGAAGGAGTGATTGTGGTATTGCCATGTTGGATAGTGAGATCCTGTTGCACGATGGAGTGTGCCGGAAACACAAAAAGTTCTGTCTTGGCAGGGTTCAGCTTGAGGTGATGCTCTTTCATCCAAGCTGAGATGTAATCTAGGCTGGCTGTGATGAGAGTTGCTACAGTGGTACTGGCTGTCGTCAGCATAACATTGATACGAGAAGCCGTGTGACCGTGTGCTGGGTCCCAAGGATGTTGTGTAGATGGAAAGAATAAGCAGTCCAAGCATCGATCCCTGAGGGACCCCAGTGATCAAGTGCTGAGCACTGGACAGCGAGCACCTCCATGACACCCTGAAGGATCTGCTGGAGAGGAGTGCCTGAGATTCCTAGAGATGCCAGGGTTGCTAGCAGTATCAGGTCAGTGGCCGTGTCAAATGCTACAGATAGGTCTAGCAGAATCAGGATAGAGAAGTTAGATTCCACCATGGCTAGCTGTGCAGTCTCAGTGGAGTGGTTGTCATCCAGAGGTTTATTCTGGGATAGGTAAGAAGACACCTGGTTGAAAACTGCCCTTTCAAGTGTTATTGCATTAAATGGGAGGAGAGAGACAGGTCTGTAACTGTTGGTAGAAGAGGCGTCCAATGTGGGTTTATTAAGTAGTGGCGTGACC
The DNA here is from genome assembly GCA_008369825.1 of Triplophysa tibetana. Lineage (NCBI taxonomy): Eukaryota > Metazoa > Chordata > Actinopteri > Cypriniformes > Nemacheilidae > Triplophysa > Triplophysa tibetana. The sequence goes on from CM017916.1 coordinate 12,188,307, forward strand.
TTGGTCTGTTTGAATGTGGATGAAAAAGTGCCGGTGAGCAGGGAGGCATTGATGATGTGTGTGAGTGCAGGTGTGAGTGTGATGGATATGGCCTGAAGGAGATGGGGGGGGGATTGGGTCAAGGGGACAGGTGGTTGGGTGGCTGGAGAGAAGTCTGGTGACTTTAGTGTCAGCAGTGTGGTGAAAGAGGAGGGTTCAATGTTTGAAGTGAGGGTAGTGTGTACCGAGGTCTGAGGTGCTGAGAATTGTCTGCTGATGGATGAAGGTTTCTCAGTGAAAATTACAGTGAAGTCCTCCGCTGTCAAAGATGAAGTGGGCATTGTTTATTTGACTCGAAAGCAGATTCGTTGTTATCTTGGTGTTGTTTGCAAAAAAGGGTGTCAGACGGTAGACTGTAGGGTGTTATGTTGGTTTTTCTTATTTTATATTTCATATCTTATGTCACTTCTCAAACCATGTTGCTTACCTGATCTGATTCCGAATGTCTTAGAGTGCCCTCCAGAATGCCTTCAGATCATGATGCTTATCCATGATGCTTTTCTTGCTTACCAAGATATATTCATCAATCTTTTGCTCACTTTTTAACACTAAATGCACAAACGTTTCATTAATGATAAAATTACTTCCTCTAGTAAATCATAACCAGAAAACATGTATTTATCATTTATCTTAGAAACAGAATGCTTGCTCACAAAATCATAAATTTAGAAGTATTGACAGCCCATGAAAGTGCACTTGAATGAAAAGTGGATGCCTGTGAAGTATTCATTCACAACTTCAAAACACCAAACTTGGAAAATAAGGTTAAGAGTTATAAATGTTATCTAACCTTGAAGTGTGCGTTAATATGCTGGATTCATGTGAACCATTTATGAAATATACAATAAGAATATAATCCAACAACAACTACAAGTCTGACAGCCAATTCTGCGGATAAATAAGGAATAAAAACATTTATTAAGCATAAAAACATGCGAGTTAAAACTGGATCACTATTTGGCAGGTATTTTCGTTAGAGTCCCTTATTATTTACGCAGATACAAATGCCTTTCAATACATTTGTAAATTACTTAGTCATTGATGAACAAATTTACAAATGCTTTATAAAGGGTACCAAAATGTAAAGTGTAACCACTACATCAAACATAGACAACCAAAAAAAAGAAGCGATTTAGGCTATCCGTTTAAAGCTAAATCCACAATTATGAAAAAGCTAAGTTAACTTTTGTAATTACTCTAGGCTTGATTAAAGAGGCACATAGGAATGCTCATTTGAAGTGCTGTCGGGTCAGTTAAATTCAATCGCTTTCTTTCCAAGCACATCATTATCACTTAAATGACCCTAGCTCTATGACAGCAGATGTGGCTTAGCTGGCAGCGATTTTAGCAGAAATACGCTATCCCCCATGTGCATATACCCCATTACAACACTAACATTAGCATGTTATTTCAGCCATACTTATAAAACCATTTTACCTGTAAAACTTTCTGTGAAATAAAGTCCAGGTACCTACCTAAAATGAATTAAATAACAATTAACTAACAAAACAGAATTATCCTGTCATGGAAACTCATGGTGAACCCAATTGCAGGCAGAGACGGGGAATAAGGGGTTAACAGGGGTTTATTAAACAATAAAGGACACTACAAAAACAGGCAGAACAAAACCCACAAGGGGGAAAACAAGACAGGATATATTTAACAGCAAACAATGAACACTGACTGACTAAACAAAGACTATGAAAACAAACACTAGTACAAACACTTAACTACACTTACTAAACAAGGGAGACAGGAACAAGGCAAGACGAGGGCATGAAGCATACGTGAGCAGGTACAGAGCAGGTACAGCATACACAGACGAAGGACATCATACAATGAACGCGCCCCAGACAATGAAACATGAGGACTCTTTATAGGGAGGGTAATTAACACAAAATAGGAAACAGGAGGGTAGAAACGATGACGTGACTCGGGGAGAGTATGGAAGGCCACAAGGGTCAAAAACATCTCTCCCCACATGAAACAAGAGATTCTGTATGGTTCCACCTCTAAACCAAGAAATACCTGACAAGGAGAGGTGAAACCATGACATATCCGCCCTAAAATATAAAATAGATGTCATAGAAAGCCTTTTTTAATGCACAAATTTGGTTTAAAACAAATCATGAGTAAACTGTTTGTGTTGCTTGAAAATTATTGCTTAATGTGGGGAAAGATATAATTCCAAGCAGGAGGTGATTTTTCAGAATTAGGGGCAATTCACATTTCACGTCTTATACTGCATGGAAAATCCAAACCTAGAAAAAGGAGTACGATGCACTGCATGCGCTCCCTATTTATGAGTGGTTGCTGCACGTCTACATTTTATATTACGAATTTAGGCTTGCAAAATTTGTGAAATTTGAGTAGCCTTTTAGGTTTTATCTGCGGTTGACCTGTTCCCAAGTCCCCATTTACAAATTGGAGAGGACTTTAATACTGTACATGTAGAATACATTAAGGGTCTCTGTCTTTTCATGAATGAGGAGACTTGTTTCCTATTAAAGTTTTGCTATATATGCTATATTTTTAAATGAATGTGTAACAATTATTACCAAAAAGTAACAATCTTTTTATGTATTGTTTGTGACGTGTTTCCCCCAATGCTGATTCTTGCTACTTTGAGTGTTAAGACTTGAACTCTTTTTATTCTTCTACACACATTTCTCTGATCTCTTGATAAGCGCACATATTTACTCTGAATAATTCATTTAAATTGATAAAAAAATGTCTGTCCTTCTTAGCATTCAACAGACACAACACAATGTGTTACTAGAAGAGGGAATGGCGTGTTTAACTGTGTTAAACTGGTTAAACATCATGGATTGATAACCAAATAAGATTATTCAGTCACACTTCAGTATAGGGGGCAATTCTCGCTATTAACAAACCATTAACTACGACTAATTTCTTAATAGACTATTCATTTGTTGCGTATTAATAGTCAGAAAGGTATTTGGTAGGTTTAGGTATTTGGTAGGATTAGGGATGTAAAGTATGTTCATGCAGAATATGTGCTTTGTCAGAACTAATAAACAGCCAATATGCCAATAATAGGCATGCTTAAAATAACTACACTGTAAAAAATGTCTGTAGAAATTACAGTATTACTTGCAGAAGTTTGTTCAAAGATAAATGACCATTAAACAATAACAAGTCTTTATCCTTTCAGAAAAAAACTATAAAATAAAGCCTCAGGCAAAGCATTCGGGGAACCCCCCCAAAAAAAAATCAAATAAAAGCATTATTGGAATCAAAAATCCATTTTAAAATGTAGTCATTTAAGCTTCTGCTAAACGACTAAATGTAAACATGTAAATGTGGATTTTTGGTTCCCAGAATAAGACTTCTGCTAAATGACTAAATGTAAAAATGTAAATGTCGATTTTTGATTCCCAGAATGCTTTGCATGAGGCTGTTTTTTCTGTAGAGACAAAGACTTGTTATTGTTTAATATTCAGTTATCTTTTAACAACTGGTTGCCAATAAAGTAGATGAATATAAATCTACAGTAAGTTACTGGCAACTAGCTGCATAACTATAGCAGATACGTTTACAGTGTAGTTACCAGTGAGAATTGTCCCCTATACTGAAGTATTACTGATTATTCTTATCTGAGTTACAGAACAGCCTACTGACAGTTGCATGCAACATTTTCCAAAGATGGGTGGTCCTGACAAATTCTAGTAAATCACAGACCAGACCTTTTTGCTCACAACTGCTCGATTGTGGCTCATTGAAATCTGCTTGAGTTCGATGGTTTTGAGGAAGACCATTTATCTCCAAGACTAAAACATTGACAAATGACCAATTGTGGACCTACATTGTTATAAGTGATGTAACACATGAAATATGGACAGAGAAGTCCCAATTAGCAGATGGCGTGTCTGGCATGTAAAGAGAATTCCAAAACAAGATTTTCATTCAGTTTATTACCAGACACGCCTTTTAAAAATGAGGGGAAATGAAGCCTCAAAGAAGCCTGAATATGTTCTTTTGTTGTCCGGCACTTAGAGCAGCACATAATGTCCCAGCAGACTCATATTTCTACAAATTTTATTGTTGAGGAGATGGAGAAAAAATGCACTCTGCTAATGATGTTGTGCACCCCAAACATGGAATCTAAGAATCTTTTCTGTGTGATTGATAGCTCATGATGGAACAAACAGTCTTCTCTCTATGGCATTGTCTGACAGCCGAATGCCCACAGAGCACTTGTGGTGCTAATTGTTGTGCTCATAGAGATATTCTACTTCCCAACATTTACTCTTTCAGATGGCTAATGGAAGTGTTAAGGCACCGGAAAAGAATGAGACATCTGTATGTTTGCACATATATAGAAATATAGTTGGAAACATGAATGATGTGTTCATTTTAGACAATCTACAACAGCTGAGATATAGAAGACATCCTATGATTTTTTTACCTACGAGACAACCTCTGGTGGTCATTTATTCCAATAGGAGCTACATTTAATTGCTATTGACAAACATTCACAACTTAAGTGTGTCACAAGGGGATCAAAGTGGAGATAAAAGCTCTTCTCACACCACATATCATAACAACAAGCAGATAATGATGAACGAGTTGATTGTTCAGATCTGTTCAAACTCTGCATTGGCTCCTTATCTTAATGTGGATGATAACGCGATAAGCATGGACTTGAGTTCTACTTCGAATTGAATTGAATGCTATTAGGGTTTTAGTGGTCATATGACGTATTAATGGAATCAAGGGAACACCCTTCTTCTCTCCAGGATCAGACTCATTATATTCGGCGTAACATTATAAACAGAAGTGGAAAATGCAATTTTTCTGTGGTTCATGAAGCATGAACACCATCAAAAAAGTGTTGATGGGAGGACTTGTAAAAGATGCTCAACACAAGTGTGAACATGCACTATGGAGAGAAAAGACTAAAATAAAGCCATGTTGACATAGGCGGTAAAATGACATTATCAGGTAGCTTCCTTTTATTTGGAGTGTACAGTACAATGTAGTAACCCCGGAATCATTTCGGTACTTTGTCAAGTTACAATTCATTGAAATGTAAACAAACGTTGAGACTTTTCTTCAGACTTCATTGAAAAAAAAATATTGATTAATTTTAACCAAGTTGTGTCAAAGTTCACAGATGTCGTAACCACAAGTGTAGGTCATCACACGTACTATGGACATTTTTAACTAACACATGATAACCAGAAATCTACAGTGTGTCTTTTTTTAGACTGTTTATGAAGCATTTATATATTATTCAATAACAAAACAAGACCAAGATCTTTTTTGATGGACCACGACTGCAGAAATATCACTATATTTCTGGGGCATCTTCTGATCTGATCTGATAACATCATTAATGTTAATGGTCAATAATGTCAAAAATTACTTTACTCAAGATTACTTAATTGTAATCTGATTTCTTATGTGTATTGTTGTGCCAGTAATAGATGATCGGAGGACTGTCAAAAAAAAACTGTCAATTAAATGAATAGAAAAGCCCACAAAATCCAATTTATGACTGCAAAAATGTGTATGTCATCTTGTTTTTTCATCTACATTAAATATATTTAAAAGAGTTTGAATGCAAAATTAAATTTGTGAAACAGTGAAAACTGTTAATCCGCCAAGTAGCTGCAGACGACACCATCCCATTCATTTTAATGAAAGCTTGGCTATACTTCTCGGCAACATGAGCAACTGTGACCATTGGCAACAGGAAATGGGCATTTCTGAAGCAAAAAATTGCTCACATTTTTGCAAATGATAAGCGACTTTCGGGAGCGACTACAAGTAGGAATAAAGCAGCGGAGCTCAGATCATCCACCCCTCATCAGTGACTGCAGGGTTTGTTTACTAACCAATGCTAGGAACACCTTCTTCTACTTCATAGCAAGATAAAAGCGACACACAGCACACAATTGTTTGCTTACTATTAAAATGATTATTACTTCTGTACCTTGGGAATTGGCTCTACCAATTGAGCTTTAGGAACATGTATTATGCATTTACCAAATCCTTATTAATTGTACCTTTCTGTCAACCACTATTCTCATTAAAATGTTCTCATTAATTTCTCATAAAAGTTTTTCTTGATGAATTAACCAATGAATTTCAAGATCAAATTATTTTGATTTTGAAAGAGGGACCACAGTCAAACACTTGCCTCACAGTAGGCCTACATGTATGGTTACAGTACACAGAAGGTGAATAAATGTTACTACTATCATTTCGCTTTTACAAACAGAGAGCTACAGAATAAACTTCAGCAAACCCTGCGTCAACGCCGTGGATCACATGTTTAATATTAAACCCCATTGACAAGCAAGAGTATTTATAGGTGCAAGGTCTGTACGTGTGGCAATGAATACAAGGACTGCAAACCAGGTTACGGTGTAGTGAGAAAGGCTTTAATATGCCCGTTTTCCCTTCCTTCACTATCCTAATCCAATTCCGAATCACTGACTTTCCGGCTCATCCTGACTAATGGAGTGTCAGATCACACTTCCAGCAGCTAAAAATACACGTATTCAGCCCACCCTGTGACGAGGAGAACAATCTAATTCACATTGATTGTCTTGAGGTGTGATCCTTCATCCTTATCAGGCCAAGGTAGGTCTGGGTTGAGGCGGCAGGCGTCTTGGTGGCTGGGAAGCCCCCTGTTTTTGAACGCTGCAGTGAAAGAACTCAAGAGGAATCTGACCTTAAACACAAAGAATAATTGATAAGTTCTGAATGAACACTGTGCTTTTATGTGGGATTTTGTGTGTGATCATTTTATGTCTTGCTGTGGTCCAGTAATGTGTTTGCACATTTATTCATTCAGCAGAGGCTTTTATCCAAAGCGACTTACAAATGAGAAAACGTTTTGTCAAAGAGCAAAAAATTATTGGTAATTTACCAAGTCAAATAGGTAAACTAAAGTGCATAGCTATTATTATATGGAAGCATATGTGGTGCAAAATTCAATTTGCAATGTAATATGCAAAATGGCAATGCAGTATGTAAATTGACAATGTAATTGTGCATCTAAATATACATTTCAAATAACGTATGTGCAACATTAGGTGCAAAATGAAAATAAAAATTCAATTATATCAAATACATTTGTAAGTTCCTACACTGCTTTAATGTTATTGAAATTGATATTTTTAACGCTCTTTAAGTTGCAAAATTAAAATGAAAATGCATTCCCGGATTGATTATACATATTTAAGATAGTCAAGCAAAACTGTAGCAAAAAGAAAATTCTAATGTCATTTTCCCTTAATGCATTAACATTAACAGGTTGAACATTTGGGATTGCATTTTCATTTACACACAGCGCGTTGAGGGTGCAAAATTCAATGTGGACTTGAAAATGCATTTCGAGCTGACCCCGCCCCCACCCCGGTACAGCGTCATTGCATGAAGGCGGAGCCAGCATCGCTATTTGCTAGTTAGGTTGTTGTTTTGAGGTGTTGAAAACACGTTCGACTGCAGAGATAATAAAAGTGTTAAATCATTTGCACATACACGTTTTCATCATAAACACGTTCAGTATTTGTTGTCTTTGTTTCTGAATGATTATGTTAAGATATTGACTGTTTTTGTGGTGCAACATTCCTTAACTTCAGGAATCGAGTTATTCAGTGGATCTGTCACAGCCTAAACTGCAGCATCCGGATGAATTAGAAACCAAGGTTAATTTTCGTAAGGGCAGATCTCCACTTTGGCAATGTTTATGTGTATTTGTGTATAATCTCTCCCCTTACACTTTCTCCAGCACGAAAGAAGCACAGTTCAGAGGTGTATCACGTGGATGTATTGCGTTTGTGATTGTACTGTACAGTTACTGAACAGTGGTCTCACAAAACGACCATTTCTGAACAATTGTATGAAGATATTGTGACAAAAAAGACAGTAATCAAAATACTGAATGTGTTCATGATGAAAACGCGTATGAGAAAGTCAAGTGATTATGAGACATTCAACAGGCGAGCTCACCGCTTAATAAGGCAGAAAATTCTAGAAATGTAGCTACTAGTTCTATCGTCTACAGAGACTTACTAATCTTAAAAAAACACCCAAGTAATTTTTGTCTTTGTGCTCCAATTCGTGTGCATGCAATTTAATGTTTTTATCAGCTTTGCAGCCGCACATCCATGCTTGTAACTAGCGATGCTGGCTCCGCCTTAACCCAATGACGCTGTACCGGGGTGGGGGCGTGGTCAGCTCGAAATGCATTTTCAAGTCCACATTGAATTTTGCACCACTCAACGCATATTTGCATATTTCATTGCAAATTGAATTTTGCACCACATATGCTTCCATATTATTATGATGTATTTAGAGAGAATAAGGAGAGTATAAAAACAAAAACTGATTCATGATATCTAAAGTACTAATAAGTTGTGAATAATAAGTTGCTGACCAATGCCAAATTTGACATACTGTATATATGATGTAATTTCCTCATGTTATTAGAAGCTCTTCTGATGATTGAACTTTATCATTCCGACCTACGGAGCAAAATATGATGACACTACACTAAACTTATTGATGGCATAGATGACATAAAACTGCTGGTCCTGGGTGGTTTTTCAATATTTTTATAGCGTAAATACATTTTTATCTGCAAGTACCTTCCAAGTGGTCATATAAGTGGAAGTTTCGGTTGAACAAAGTTCAGCTATAGTGTTGTTAAGCTAGTTATATTTACATTTATTCATGTAGCAGATGCTTTATTCCAAAGCTAAGAAAATCCAAGCAATAGAACAGAATACAAATAAACTGGTTCGTTTTGCAAACAGGGTAAAAAATTGACCTTTTTCACGTTTCCAGGTTTTTCAGTGGCGTAATTAGTCATAGTTGGGTAAACGACTATAGCGGTGAATGGGAGACTACCAAAAATATATTTTTTGCATTCTCATTTGCTCACATAGCAAAAGAAATTCTCAATGATAGTGTTTTTACTACTTTTAACAAAATAGGGAAAAAATAGAGAGAGTCTGATAGCGGCAGTCAAAAGATAGAATGATGTCAAATTTACCGTAATTTCTACATACCCTATATAAAAAAAAACTCACATTGACGTTAAAGTGATATTTCACAGGCAAAATAAAATTTCCCCATGTTTTACTCCTGATTGAATATTACTTTTTCCTCTAAGAATAATGCAGTCAAAGTTACAACACCACAGATCATTTTGATTTGAAGCTCCATAAAGTGCATCCATCGAAAATAGAACTGTTCTACTAGGCTCTGTGATCTTAACAAAGGTCTTCTGAATCAATGCATTTGTTTGAGAGAAATATCAGAAGATCCTTGTTAAGAAAACCATGTCGAACCGTTCTTTGATCGATAGATGCACTTTTAGGATCTTCAGAAAGTCAACGCCCATTCACTCCCGATGCAGATGATCGTTGCAAGGGTCCTCACAGGCTTGTGAAAACGGTCCATTATAGCTGGTTGAGATCTGAGATGGTTCATGGTTTGATGTTTTTGCATTCACAGTGATGTGCCTGTGTTCATGTGTCAGTGGGGATTCCATGTTGAAATATGATGATGACCAGTTTTTTCAGGATGGATTAATCTCTCCTATATGCTCACTGAGCAAATGTATATGGTAAAAGTGGATTGTAATGTTAGTGTCAATATGTCTCTCATGTGGTCTATGATCCCCATGATCCCAGTCATCGCTTTTTCTTTCATTCTCAGGTTTCTGTAAAGTGCCCATTAGGACCAGGCATAAACATTTCAATCTAACCATGCAAACAAAATGGTATTTTCAAATGATATTACAAGCTACTTAAGTACTTAATGTGCAGTGGAAAGGATAAGAGAAATGATTTTACTCCTAACAGGCCAATGGGATTTCTTTAAGTATAAATTATTCTGTAAAACCATATTTGCAATTTTTAACATAAGGGACATCATTTATTAAAAAGTGCATGACATTAAAATGATGTAATGCTATTTACTTTCTTTGGGTAACTCAAACTACACATTCTTCAGATTGACTAAATGGAATTAAATAGATAAGAATTTAATTTAATTGAATTGAGGACACAACACAATTTTCTCCAGAATTATGTTGGAGGCATAGCAGTATAGCTACTGTGCACGTTATCCGTCTGTTTTCATAAAGATGAATAAAGTCTCATTGCATTATTAACATCCATGTTAATGGTAATTGGGTGTGTTGTGACCTATGGGAGGAGTTTCATATGAAATTTAATGGAAAGCCCTCTGCCCCTCCCTTGCTGACTCTTCAGCATGCTTGTTCACACTGAAACATAGACACATACACACCCGACATCACCCACAATCTCACACTCTCCCGCTCTCTCAACTCAGTGTCAGTACAGAATGATCCATAAAGAGTCTCGGTCTTCAGACCAGCTTACAGCAGCTTCACGCGGATGGGTAAGCCAACAGACCTTTAAACTTTACTGCATGAATTTAACCCCATTGAATTATGGTGCTTGCAAATATGGCCACGTGCATGAATTTTTGGTGCATTTATTATCTGATTTTAGATTTTACAGTCTTTCATGTGATGATGTCATGAAAGAAACAAATTTGAATTTGTGTAAATGATTGGTTTTAAATAATTGATTTAATAATTGATGTCTGCGTATTTGTTTTAATTTGTAAGTGTAATTATTATCTTATTAGATTGGTATAAAAGGTTTGCCTCTACACTGAATTACAGTATCAAGCATTTGATCCATTTTTGTTGAACATGATTTGGTTATCTGTCAATCAGTTATTGCCAATGGCTAAAGGCATAGTCCTTAGAAAAACACATGCAGCTCATACAGCTCAAGCACATGAAGGTGTAACTTTATGATAGCACAGAAACCGGATTAGACTGACATTGGAATGATAAGAGAATCTAACCGCAGACATCCCATAATGTCAGATCAAACTGAAAAACAAAACTGTAATACCTGTTGGGGTACATAATGTATCCAGGCTGAAATCCACATATAACTGAGTAAGGTTCATGAATGGATTTGTAACGGACAAATTTTCAATGAAGTTTGGAGTTATGGAGTTAAACCAATACAGTGGGTTTGGCAGTGTATTAAAGCTTCCCAAGATAAACCTTCTAAATAATGGAAAGGCAACAGATGTGTCTGTACATCTCAGTGAAAATGTTTGCTTTTTCTTTTAAACAAGCGCTGAGAATGAGGGCATTTTAAAATAGAATATAAAAGCTCTGGACAAGAGAAATTTTCTGATCATTCATAACAGGTTCCTCAAATTAATTTATTGGTTTCTGGGTTTAAAGCACTAATATACAGTATATTAGAGATTTAAAAAAACTTGTTTCTGAAACTTTAAATTGAGGTTTGGAGTAAGTCTGATTTGGTTTGTTTCATGTTTTTTTGTTTATAGGCGATGATGTCAAAAGTGGCAATAGCTTTATCCGCTTTCTTTCTGCTGGCTAGTATAGCGGTCATCATTAGTATAGCGGTTGTACAAAATCAAAAGAAGACCCACCTCTCCCCTGGACTGAAGGTAACATTATTTATCAAAAAAATTGCACAATATTGATTGTGTACACAATACCAATTACCAGATATGTATATTCTTTGCAATTCTATATTTTCCACATAAACATGATTTGCCTCAAAGATGACTCCCAAATGTGGTTTCCGGTACGGTTCACTGCCTGTCCCTATACATCTCGGTAACCCCCAGATACTTAAAGCGGGTTTCGTTGGTAACATGTTCATATGACAGTTTTTTAATCAAGGGATTTTTCATATTTGAGTCCAGACTCTCTTCCTAATTTTGGATTTCTATTTGTATTTTCTTATGTAACTTCTTAATGTGTTTCCAAACAATGACATAAAAAAACGACATTTTGTTGTGTCATTGAGTAACATTATTGAGTGATGAATGGCAAGTTAAATGCGGGACATGACTACACATGACATGGCTTTCTCATACTGCTGCTTACATATATTTCTTAAGATTAATAAAAACACCGTTTTTTAACAGTTAATCAGTTTTTCTCTTTATCCTGAAAGGATCTTAAATGATAATCACTGTTGATGTAATTATTTATTACACTATAATGCTGAATCTTTCACCAGGAAGCCACTCCTAAAATCTTAAAATACCTGATCGATTTGATGACTCATAAAGTCAATCCTCCATCACTTTCCCAAAGGAAGTATGTTATAATTTTGCTTGTTTCAGAAGAGCTTCAGGCAGCTATACAATTCTGTTCTTGAGTGCTTCTGTCAGTCCAACACCGTGACAAATTGTTATTCACTATAATGTATCTTACAGCCAATATAAATGAACAAGCTCTTTATCACTTTGTGATACCCAGCGTTTTACCAGATTCTTTCTTTGAAGATGAAATAATGTTCATCTTTGCTTGCTTCTCTGCAGTATGGTATTGTATTGGATGCAGGCTCCTCCAGGACTACTATATATCTCTATGAGTGGCCCGCTGAGAAAGAAAACGACACTGGAGTTGTGACAGAGACAATGAAGTGTCAGGTTAAAGGTAAAAATCTATTATTTTAAACTCATATTCGGACACGGTAGCCCAAATATTTTTGTGAGACCTTACAATGAATATGATTTTATGACTTTACAGTTTCTTTTTATTCTTCAAATATTAGAGAAACAAACCTGCTAAAATCCCAATTAGATATGTTACATTAATGCAATAAGCCCAAAGAAGTCCTGGTGTACTTCTGATGATTTTAGCTACACACGCCACACATGAAGGAGCAAACTAACCGTTTTAACTTTAAGCTAACATTTAAATATATCAGCATGAAAAGTAGCTGTAAAAACATCATGTCTCTATCCCCCAGCCCAAGAAATAAACTGTGATTTAACTTTTTTCACCGTAGAGGCCTTGATCATCTTAACTGTATCTAAAAATGTCATTATTTTAAAACAATCTGGTAAATTAAAAGAAAATAATCAATTTGAACCTATTTTAGTCATATGATTATTTTAGTTGCCAAAAAAATCTACTTTATATGTTCTGTCAGGTTATTCCAGTCTTGGGGCAGGATCATTACAGTATCACGTGTTTTGTGTGGAGAGAAACACATTATTGTCAGTAAAAACATAATGTGCTTTCTCTCCGGTCTCGTGTATGTCCCCGCCCTCTCGTTACCTCATTAATTATCTTATTACGGTTTCATGTCCCTCACCTGTCCCCTGCTTGATTACTTTCTTATTTAATGCCCTTGTATTTTATGTCCTGTGCTCGTTTGTTTTGTATTACCTTACATTGCTCGTCTGAGTGTTTATGCTTGGCGAAGCTTTTGGATATCGTTCCTGTTCTTCAAGTCTAGTCTAGTCTAGTCTAGTCTAGTCTAGTCTAGTCTAGTGTAGTGTAGTCTACTCTAGTCTAGTCCAGTCAGTCTATGTCAAGAGATAGTGTTAGTAAGTAGTATCATATTAGTTTAGTCAGTCTATTGTTATGTTCCTGTTTAGTCTGTGATATTATTTCTGTCGTTTCTATTTTACCCCACCGTGGGTTTTGTTTTGTGTTTATTTACTTATATTAAAGTCTCATTTGTTACCGTTCCTCCGTCTGCGTTTGGGTTCTGTCCACGTATCGTGACAAGTTCTGAATTTGTTTGGAATTCTGTTATTCTGTTTTAATGCTCCTTTTTTCACATTTATTTTTACAAACATTTAATAAAATGGTGACCGACAAAAACAGCACAATTTGCATTGCCTTGGCAAGAAACAATTTTTTTAACTAAAAAAGTATGATAATTTAACCCAAAATGTATATGTGAATAATTGTATAATGTCTTTTGAAGGCCCTGGAATTTCAGATCTACGTTTAGACTCTGCTAAGGACAAGATGACGTGGGAAAGTTTTAATCATTGCATGTCGGAGATAACCAAGGCCATTCCAGCCAAACAGCACATTCAGACGCCTGTGTTTCTCGGAGCAACAGCAGGAATGAGACTTCTTCAGTAAGAGTGACTTCAACATCATCTCTTCTTCATGGTCACTGTATATATATATTACTTTTAAAAATAAAATGGTGAAGCCATTAACCATGACATTAAGTGATATAACAGCATTATGTGAGAGTTAAATGATTAAAAATGATATTGCATTAGATAAAAAAAACGATGATACCAAGCATACAGGCAGCATACCATTTAGAAGTATAGGCTCATTTAACTTTAGGAGCATTCAAATATTATGAAGTATTTCTCTTGATCATAAAAACCTAACCAAATGCTTGAACATTATACTGAAATTAGTTTTGAAGCCTGAAATTAAACAAAACAATTTTTAAATAATAGTGCAAACATGTTAGTTTCCAAAAAACATAAAAAGTATATGTATAGACAAAATATAAATAAGTGAGAAACAAATTAAGGTGCATCACAATGCCATAGATTAAGAACCATTTTGGTCTTAATGGTTCCATAAATAATGAATTATCCACTGCTCTCCATGCATTAAAGGATTTTAGAGCATGACGTGGAGGCCAAGTACTGCCGGACACAATGCTAGTTTCGTCAGCAGGTTTCAAACATTGATCAAACTGACTGGAACTAAACGATTTCAATGCACAACTTCCATCAGAATCAAGCATTCAACAGACCATGGTATAAAGAACCTTAAACATCCAAAGAAACCTTCTATTTCACAAAGAGGTTAGTTGTGGTGTATAGGTGTTCTTCAGATTATAAAAAGGTAAGAAAGAGATGGTTCTATAAAGAATCTTTGACTAAATGGTTCTTTGTGAAAACAAAATGGTTCTTCTATTGCATCACGGTGAAACACGCTTTTATGCACCTTAATTTTTAAGAGTAAAGTGACTTGCAGACAGTAGTCTAAGTGTACTTTTTTTTACAAAGACAAAAAAAATCCAGAAAGGTCCAACACTATCCTGAGAAAGATGCAAAACTACCTCATGGGTTATCCTTTCATCTTCCGTAATGCTTCCATCATGTCCGGGCTGGAAGAAGGTCTTTACGGCTGGATCACGGTCAACTACCTGATGGGTAATTTTCTCGAGGTCAGTTCTCTGACTGCTTCACCAGCTTTTATCATTTTATTACTCACAGTGATCGAGATTCTGAGATCTCTCATATTTTTTGATCAGAGCTTGAACTATTCTTACAGTTTTGTGACAAGATCAAAACCAGATTTTAGCTCAATGATGGAGCGTAATTGAAACATTCCATTTTTTAAACTTTAGTCTGTTTTATAGAAAACTCTATGGGATGCCTGGGTACATCCTCATGGAGCTAAGACCGTTGGCTCATTGGATTTAGGTGGAGCCTCCACCCAGATTGCCTTTGCCATCCCTGATGATGCTGAAGGAGAAGACATTATCAAGGTTTCACTCTATGGCTATGACTACAACATCTACACACACAGTTTTCTCTGCTATGGGAAAAATGAAGCTGAAAAGAGAGTTTTGGCCAAACTTTCAAAGGTACATCACAATCATGTTTTCATATGAAATTATCTTTCTTATGTTCCTGCTTTATATTAACATCATTAACACATATTAACATTAAACTACCCATTGGTTGCCATTGGAACCTTAAATAAATTCATGGGCTACATAAATATATATAAATTATTATTAATGATACTAAAAAGGATGCATGAATGTTGTGTGTCTGTGCTTTGAAATAAAAATTATAGCTTCTCCATCTCGATTTAATACCCTCTGTAATTATGTGGAGACAAAATACTGTTTAACCTGTCTAAAAAAACATAACTGCTGATGCTGAGAGATGCATTTAACCCCTTTATTTTGGTTTAATACTGCCCCGAACAAGCCACGTCAATGCTTTTACAGGCTACATTGTCATCAGTTATTCAATGTAGGGTTGAAATGGAGGGATGGATTACATTATGATTTTTTGTATTTGCTTTTAGGTGAAAGTATGACAAGAAAATTGCTTACTGGATGTCTTCAGAGTTTTTCAGTCAGCTTATTTCATTAAAGCTCATTTACAGTGACGTCTAGACTTGAGATGGTCATTAACGGTGTCAATTACTGTAGTCCATGACCTGGCTGAATTTGCACCAGCAGCCATTTTGTGGCAAGGGGAATCTCATATATTTCATCCAACCGTAATTGTTTAAAACTGCTGCATGCTGGATCATTAGCATCATTGCCTCTAACAGACATCTCTCTTTTCAGGAATCAAGTAACTGGTCTAATGTAAAGAATCCGTGTTATCCTGCTGGCTACAACATCACAATGACTGCAGAAGATATTTTTGGCAGCGAGTGCACAAAGAACCAAATTACTTCGAAGTACACCCCCACACGAAATATCACTTTCTATGGACAGAGTAACGCAGAACAGTGCAAACTCCTGGTCAGGAGCATCTTTAACCTGACTTCCTGCCAGGAAGGCGAAAACTGCTCTTTTGATGGAGTTTCTCAACCACAACTTAGTGGAGACTTCATGGTAGGTCCTATAATGTCTCCCTAAATACTGTCTAATATCTTAAAGGTTTTAAGTGAAATTCTGGGGTGAACTTAAAGTTCAAGTTTGTAAAATTTAGCAGTAGCCTAGAGGTGAGGTTACAGTTCCCTTTCTGTCGGTCTCTCGACATTGTGTCGAGAACGACAGATGGGGTTCTCCCTTGAGAACCAATCAACTCTGACTACTATAGAAAAGGCCAATGAAATTTGGCGAATGAAATTTGCATGCCGGGCTCCGCCCCCGGATATCCGGTATAAAACAAAGCCGGCGTGCAGCATTCATTTACCTTTTGTTCTTCAGAGCCTTCGCTCATGACTACGAACAGAAGGAATTCAATGAATTCTTCCTCTTCTACATTGCCGGATCTACGAAGTAGAGCAGCGGATCGTCCCTACCTGCAGCGACCTTCCCCTGGGTGTCTCGGCGGTTCCGGAGGTGTTAGAGATTTTTTCTAAAAAGTCCTTTTCAGGACTGAATGAGCATTCTCCAGCGCGGCATGTCCCACTGTTCTCCTGGCTGCGGCACCCTCATCGAGGAGGGGGATGGACACGATCGCTGCATTAGGTGTCTGGGCGTCCAGCATGCTAAAGCAGTGTTCGTGGACACAATCTGCCCGCACTTCGGGCAGATTGTCATTCAGAAGTTGCGGTCACGGGTGGCTGTCTTCCTACGGGAACCAGCCACCATTTCGTTTGCTACCTGTGCTGTCACATCTGTGGCTATGGCCCCAATGACCACCCACATTAGCAGCGTTAGTGATATGAGGAACTCTGCGAACGTAAACCCGCCAGCCAAGTGCTCACGGGCCGATTGCACCCCGATTCGCTCTTCTAAACGTTCCCCAACCGGCGGTGGTATACCATCCGGATCCTCACGCACACACTCGGAAACGATGTGTGACGTAGATGAGATGTCGCTCGCAGCATCGGAGGGAGACTGCCATCCGACTCTGACGAATCCAAGCTCCACCCCCAGCGGTCGAGTTCAGGAGGAAGCAGAAGTGATGTCATCCGTGCCAACCCAGGGATACGTGGTTCCTGAGATCGGAGTGCGGTGCAAACCACGCCCACCCCGGGTGCCATGTTTTTCCCTGAGGTACATGAGGAGCTGTGTAAAACTTGGAACGCTCCACTCATGGACCGTTTCAGTGAAACCAGCTCCGGCTCCCTTACTTCCCTCGATGGTGGGGCAGCCAAGGACTACGTCGAGGTCCCATGGTGGAACATCCGCCCCCTGTGCACCTGTGCCTGGGACGGCTACCACCTGGGGGGAACAAGCATTCTCTGTGTCCCCGGATTGCCTTGAATTCGGCCCTGGTAACTCTCACGTTATCCTGAGACTGGTCAGAAGCGCCTCTCTAGCAGACATATGTGGAGCTGCGGGTTGGGCTACGCCCAAAAACCTTCGCAAGGGTTAACAACCTTGCCGTAAACCTGGTGTCAGCCCACGTCCTGCGTGGCGACATGTAGGACTGGCATCCGGGGGGGCGTATGCCTGTGAAAGCACCTTCCCACCCTCCAAGAGGTTGGGTCAGTGTGCTATCTACCTTTGCTTCTTACCCAAACACATGGCTAAGAAAATTGGTACCTCACCTTCCTTCTTACCCAGACACTGGTTAAGAACAGGCATTCCATCCATCACTAAGCAAGCACCCCCTGGGGGTTGGCTGGGCAGAGCAGCCTTCCCCCTTAGGCCTGGATACCATATGACCTATCACAGATAGTTCTAACTGGACCTGGTGCTATCAGACGAAGTAACACCCCCACCGTGGGCTGTTCCGTCTGCTATACCCTCATGACAGTGGTTCCCACACCCATGAGCTTCCCCAGGTGGACTTCCACCTCGCGGTTAACTACCCAGTCCGCACGTTCCATGCGTTCTCCTCCAAGGACGAGACCATACCTATATCCACCATATTTCCCCCTACTGGTAGGAGGTGGCCTCTGCAGCGCTTCTCTGATTAAGAGTCGTGCTCACCCGGTGTAAGCCCGAGCCGGACGGCCTCTCACCAGTAGAGAGCTTAGCCCCGTCTGTGAAAGGTTACCGGTCAGGGCTGTACGCATCTTTCTCCAAGAAAGCTCTGGGACACCACGACACTGGAAAGTTACAGTTTCACGAAGCTTCGAGCTGACATGCCCATGCTTGTTACCGTCGCTTCGCTGAGATTATGACGCGATACAGCGTTGTGGCGTTTTCCATAGGCAACCCCATCTGTCGTTCTCGACACAACGTTGAGAGACCGACAGATAGGGAACGTCTTGGTTACGTATGTAACCTCCTTTCCCTGATGGAGGGAACGAGACGTTGTGTCCCTTATGCCATGAAAACGTATCGTATTCTGCTGCAGTCGTGAGAGGCTCTCAGGCTCTTCAGAACAAGCGGTAAATGAATGCTGCACGCTGGCTTCTTTTTATACCGGATATCCGGGGGCGGAGCCCGGCATGCAAATTTCATTCGCCTTATTTCATTGGCCTTTTCTATAATAGTCAGAGTTGATTAGTTCTCAAGGGCTAACCCCATCTGTCGTTCTCGACACAACGTCTTGTTCCCTCCATCAGGGAACGTAACCAAGATGATTTCCCCTCCCTTTCGATGCACTATGGTGGATGACAGGAAATATATGAAGACACATTTTTGCTGACGGAGATAACGTAAAAAACATGGTGAATTCCATCAAGCGGACCTGAGGTGTTTATAGATAGAAATAGCTTATTTTAAGGTAATAAAATATAACACTTTATTGTGTAAGGTCTTTATACACCTCTGAAGACATAGTTATGTATATTATGTTGCATTTATGTCCTTAATAAAACACATTGCACCCTTAATAATGGTAGCAGTAAGGCAGATCTATTAATTTACATTGACCATTTAATACTTTTTAAATGATCTTTTTAACAAACTAATTTGTTATTTTGTTCAGGCCTATGCAGGGTTTTACTATGCTGCCTTTTCGCTTAATGTGACGGGTTCAAAGAGTATGGAGTCATTTAATGATAACAGGATGGAGCTCTGCTCAAACAATTGGAAAACTGTGAGTGTCAACCATCTGTAACATTACATAAAGCAGAACCTTTATTGTGTTCCATTTATGGATGTGTGAAAAAACAGGCATGTTTCCTTTTTTCCATTTAGCTAAAAGAAAAGCATCAGGGCAAGGACATCCATGTGAAGTCCTATTGCTTCTCAGCAAACTATGTGCACACTATCCTGGATGATGGATACAAGTTCAACACTGACAACTGGAAAAGTCTCAATTTTCAGAAAGAGGTACATAACGTTTTCCGTGTTAAATATGAGCTATTTCTTGTCTGTTCATTTTATTAAAAAAACAATTTGTTGAATGTTCTTTGTCGCTTTTAATTTTAGCCAAGTAACGGTTCTTCTACTGGTAACCCAAAATAATACTGACTAGACATACTTTTAACTCGCTAGCTAATATTATTTACTCGTTATTTCTTTTGCTTGTTATCAAAAATAATCTGCAGGGACTCTTTGCAGATATGAACCGGAAGTTAAGTTTGGGCTAGAAAAGCGTGCAAATAAGCACGCAATAACGTTTGCTTACGTTGTTGCTTTTAGACCATCTATAACCAATTTAGGACCAGCTTAAACTGGCTCAAACCGGGTGCCATGCTTCAAATTATACCTCCTCAACATTTTTCAACAGCAAAATAGAAAGAAAATACTTTTTAATTGGAGAGAGAGAGAGTTACAAAGAAAGTATTTCACAAGCAATTTTATTTAATGGATTCTGCTAGTTTACAACATATGGCTGTTTATCAACTTAACACATCTTATCGGCCTGTCATGAAATTCTAACTTACTGTAAATCAGTTTTGCCTGTAAATACCTTGAAACCTCCTCAATTTACGTTATAAGACAACTAAATTATTTGTTAATATATTTTACAAGTGAACATGCGCAAGTCTATAATATTTTGAAAAGTAAACTTCACCTGAAATAATTGTGGAATTGAAGTAAATAAATTTGGTCATAGACAAGGATTTGAGCTAAAGAATGAGATTACAATCTCCATTGCTTGTGACTTGCTGTGTTTCATAGGTGAACAAGACCAGCATAGCCTGGTCCCTGGGCTACATGCTCAAACTTTCCAGCATGATTCCAGCAGAAGGGAAAATCCTCAAGCTACCCATAGATAATGTTCTCTTCACTGGACTGCTTCTCGCGTTCTCGGCTCTGACCATTATCACCCTCATGTACCTTCTCATCGCACTGGCACGCTACTGTTAGCATGAAGTTTGTGACCTGACCTCTGCTTCTTCTTTACTGAGTTCTCATCTGATGGACTTGTGTCCTGCATAGGCAGGTTTTGTAAGTAAGGTGAGATCCTGATGTGTTGCTGCAGATGAACCTGCTAGAGATGGATCTTTAATTTTTGGAGCCCGGAGGCACTGTTTTGAAGGTCCAGCAGTGCCGAGGTTTAAAAATACCTGAATGTTATTCAGTGTGATGGCTATTTAAAGAGATGTGTGTTATCTGTAATAAATGTAAAAAGAATCCGAACTTTAAGAGGGAGTGTACAGGTATTCAAGCCTTTGCTGTGAATTTAAATGAAAACTACAGAGTAAACTGTTTTATCTTAGAGAAAAAAAACTAGAATGGTCGTGACGTTGTTTGTGTATTGTAATGTTTGTCTCACTGCACTGCATCATTGCCTTCATATCTAATACAAATTGTATTTCTGCATGTGCTCTTCAGAACATGTTGTCTTTGGATGAAATCTGTCATTGTACTCTAAATAAATGTTATGGCTATTAATTGACAGTGAAGTCTGAACTGTTGATTTTTTTCCATTAAAGCTACAGCCGTCATACACAAACACTATAAATAAAAAATATAATAACATAAAGAACCAGTAATCTCCTAAAATGTATACACATTATCTGAAATGTATAAAGTGCACTTTCTGTGACTACCTGAAGAGAAGAGCATTATTCACTGCCATTTTAATGACAAAAACCAGCATAACATCCGTGTTTTGCTTTCAAAAGAATAAACTTGAAAAATAAAAATGTTGTTAGAAAGTTTTTTATTTTTTTCCCCAAAACCATGTGAAATATTTTTCGAAAGGCAGTTTCTATTCAGAATAAAATACTCTGTAACAAATGTACATCAAAAATCAGGCACAACAAAAAAATGTTAGTACTAATTTCCCCTTGCTTTATCTTGTTGGCTCAACTTATTGGAATAGAAGTTGTATCGATTTAAAACAAATAGGAGATAAAAAAATATTTAATTAAGGTAATTTAATATTATCGGTTTTCTGGAGAGGTACAAAAAATTATACTAAAGTCATTTGCTGTCACAACATTTACCTAATGAACAGAAAAAAAGAACATAAAATAGATATTTTAAAATAAACAAATATCATTGTCTTTTACTACAATTGTAGGCTACTTACCAAAACTTGAGAATCTAAATCCAGTCAACAAAATAATCTTCGTTAAAAACATGTTTGGACTAATTTTGTTCCTTTGTGTTACTTATTTATCCTTGAACGTTTTAAAAGTTGACATTTTTTTAAGTATTAGGCCTACATTGATGTAACTACATTTTTTACATTTATAGAGGTCTTTTTGAGTTAAATTGCTCATATTTTTGGTATGTATATAAGGGATTTTTAAAATTTCGCTTTGGTTTATGGAGTTTCCAACAACAAGTTTATGCACATAAGGTGTACAAACACGATTATTTCATAATAATAGGCAGTTATTCTTACCTTACTTCTTGCCTGATCCCCTCCTTTCCGCTAGTCTGCTGTGATTGGTCTACCATGAATGAGGCTCAATAGCTACAGTGTTTGGGGAAAAAGAGTGAAGTTTTTGCCGGTGTTCTGCCAATGTATGCTACCCATAAAATTGCGCTATCCTCGTGTCGAGATTGGTCTGGGGGAGGCTCCAAGCAAAACGTATGCGGGGACTATATTGTAGTGACTTAAATCCGCGGTGGTTCGCGAATCGGTTTAGGGTCGACTTGTTTGCATGATTCACTGTCGACTCCTTTTTTTCCAAGCCACTAACGTTGTTATTCATTCACCTTCGGATTTACATCCTGGCATACTATTTACTTTCGAACACGGCAACATTACACACTGCATGAAATGTTATTTTCATGATCTCATGTTTTGTACTACTCTTTACGTTAATGAGGAAAATGCTTGGTTACAAAGAATTAATTTATTAAAAGAAGTTCTGTGAACTTTTTCCGAGACTTTTGCTCAACAAACAAAAGTTGTTTGAACATTTTTTGATTGTTTTTTTACAGTGTAATAATAGTAATGTCTGGCACTGATGATCGATGCACAGGGCCAGGCCATTTTCTTTTTTTAAGAAATTGCTGTCTAAGATGCTAAAAAAATAAACTTGTATATCAGAACTTTTAGAGTGCAAGCCGTGTATATTGCAATGTGATCATGTTGATGTTGCTAATAAACTTGTGTACATGACCAATAAAACATTTAGGGTCAATAACTCATTATTAATTGATATATTGTAACATTTTGATTTTAGAATAATAATTCATTGTCCGTGATATATTAATGATAAGTGATCAAATAAAACAAAACTTGGAGTTATGTTAAAATTGACATAAACTAACATTTAAACATGAATAATAACAAGGCACCATTGCCTATAGAATTTATCCACTATCATCTTGAAATGCTTTTGAATGAGCTTATTATAGACTCTTATTTAAACTATAATTTGTTTAGTAATGAAAGACATTTATACGCAGACACATCTTTCCATATTACTAATTTCAAATATTTAGTGCTTGTATTTGTGCTTACATGTTAAAAGCTCTTTAAAATCGTATAAGATGTACTAGTCATGTGACCCAACTTGTGTGTATGGTAGGCCTATA
This sequence comes from Triplophysa tibetana, assembly GCA_008369825.1. Lineage (NCBI taxonomy): Eukaryota > Metazoa > Chordata > Actinopteri > Cypriniformes > Nemacheilidae > Triplophysa > Triplophysa tibetana. The sequence goes on from CM017916.1 coordinate 12,211,685, forward strand.
TGTATAAATGAAAGGAATAATAAAGGAGGCATAAATACGTATAAATACATATTGTATGTTGAATAAGAATAAGTCTTCATACATCTAAATATATTTAAATACATTTAAACATAAAATGTAGGCTCTTACAAATTACCATCCTACCAGAAGAGGCCAGTATAGACCTAAAAAAGATCGAGATGAGTTAAATGATTTCCAGACAAATGTCAAATGTTATTTGAATTTTTTTTAAATAGCACAACTTTCAAACGCTCCACATTCCCATAAAATTACTAATAGACGTATAGGCTAATAATCATAGGCTAATATTAATAACTATGTAGGCTAAGTCTTTTTTAAAATAGAGACCTTCACTATTAGGCTACTTCCCTATTTTTTTTATTGGTCAAACTTTGAAATGATCAACGAAAGGTTATTGAGCAAATTTAGCCTATCCAGAATGTATTCATGTATTTTCAACACAATCTATCAGAAGTTTTTTAATGAACTTCAAGGCATTTTTCTATAACATTAAACACTTGTGCAAATCTTTTAACCTGTCTCTTTTTTGTTTTGTATTAATATAAACAAATTTTGTAGGCTTTTATAGTGCGGCAAACTCTTCACGTGCTCGAGCCCAGAACAATAAATCACCTCAGTATGTTTTTTTCAAGTCTCTTCTCATGTTACACAGCGCATTCCTCCTCAAACCTCAACTCAAGTCCACCATCCTCCTGCAACGTGTTGCTGGAGATCAGACATTTGTTTTCAGACTTTTGGAGACTTTGCGTTAGAAACTGAAGAATAAACCAAAGTAACTCACTGAACAATGTGACTTTGGGTGCATCTCGTGAGTGCAGTGGTTCAGGTTAACTGGAGTTATATGCAGGAATAACAGTGTGTGTGTGGATGGGAGCACAGCAGGAATGAAGATGATGTGGCGATAGTCTGATGCTGCGAGACGCATTTAAAAAACAAACGGTGCTGTTTGTGATGGTAAGTGTCCTGTTGAGAAGATTTTATTAGTGTACCTACTAGCTCAAGCTAGATTGCAATACACATGGAGTGTTTTCACAGAGTTTGCATTATGCTGTTTGAACCACGTATTCGGTTTCACATCATTGTTTAGACATCACTACTGAATCTAATGTGAAATTGGGGTTGAAGTTTTGATTAACTCACAATGCATTGATGTAGCACTATCAAATACTCTAAAATAAATAAAATTGCTGTGAGAATCTAAGTGCATTGATTTGTAAGACTGATTTCTAAATTCAGTGGGAGACAAAGAGTTTGCTTCACTGCTTGATATCTTTGCAAGTTAAACAAATGAAGCAAACTCAGTGTATTAAGATTAGAACTATGAGAAGCACTTATGCCCTGCAGAAAAGCGCAAGACTATCAATTACACTGAACTGAACCGTCCAAGACTTGTCCAATGATGTGTAGGATTTTTCAGCAAAGAGAATTCTATGTAGCATTCAGACCAGCTCCAGCGCTCCAGTCAGCAAAGACCCCAATAAAATCCCTGACTCAGCCGACTCAAACCTCACTGTGTTCTGCCAGTGAAGGGTTGCTTGCAGTTGTCATGCATTGTGTAATGTTTAGAAAGTAATGGAAAACAATTTGTGCAGTCTTCATCAATTGGTTTTAACTTATTTTCTTGACTCATTATAAAAATGCTTGGTTACTCGTACAATTAGGTTGTATTTGTTGACATTAGTACATGCATTAACTAACAATTAGAAATGTAGTTTTCAGCATTTATTAGTCCTTGGTGTTAGTTTTTGTCAATACAGTTACTCATGTTAGTGCATGGTGCATTTTCTAATATAAAGGTTTACGTTTCATTTAAAACATTTATTGGTAGCCTAAATTATGAAATACACAAACTAGGATTAATAAATGATGTGTAGTTCATTGTAAATTCATTTTAGCTATTGTTAACACATAGGCTACAACCTTATTGTAAAGTGTGAGGTAAATACTTTATTGGAATCTAAAAGAATGAAATGTGTCTCAACTTTTGGTATTTTAACCACTTATTTTGAACAAGAAAAACCCTTCATCACATTTATTGTTTTTGTTGTGAATCACTTTTCACATCAACCTACCTATGACATTTGCTGTCAACGCTGTTTTTTGTTGTCTGTACAGTTGATCTGAATGTGGTCTCTATGCACTTTCGACCATGTAACGGTTTGTTGGAATGGATGTTACATCAAATTGATGGATTTAGCATTGTTGACACTAAGATGTTAGACATCAAGAACCATTTTTTTTTACAAAGAACCTGTATGGACAGACATCGTCTTTTAAATTGTCCGTGTAAGACTACACAGCCAATGTAAAAAATAATTTTCTATGCTCATTTTAACAGAGCGCTCTAGTAATGGTGGTGGGTCCTGCTTCCGTGTCTATATCTTTGTTCCTCTGTAAGTGACAGCTGGCATGGCTTTTCAAAGAGATTGGAAAATCAAAACCAGGTGTGTACGTCAGTTACAGGACGTCTGGAGAGATTTTGTGATCCTGGATAACTGTGCAGATCATTCAAAACATTCCAAGTTTTTACATATTTATGGATTATAAACATAACCATGGGAATATGTTGAAAACATTTTTGGAAAATGCACTTAAAATCCCTGTCATCATGATTTAATTTTTAAGGATGTTTTATGTAGCAGATGAGTTTAGCTGGTTCAAAGCTGTGAGATTTCTTAATCAAGCTGTAACATCTGCTAAGTGTGGCTCATTGGTGAACATTTGAATTCACTTGTAAGAAGGGAGCCATGTTTGAAAATACTTCATACTGCCATCTATTCTAGACCAGTTTGCCAGTTACTGCTGGCTGCCTCGTTCACTCCTGAGAGAGCATTATTTCCTACTGAAAGCAGTAAGTATTGTCCCAGATTCCCAAGCAAGCGTTAACAACATCAGACTTATTTTTATAACATCTGTATGTGTTCGGAATTTATTATAGGTGCAACGTGGAAGATTAAAGATTGCGTATCACAGGTAGTTTCTGCCAATCTCATATTAATCCTGAGTGCCTATACAGTAGTATTGCATACCCCGTATCTTCGAAGAATATTTAGTTTGATCAGATTTATAAAAGAGAGATACAGCTGTATGATTATTTCTGGAAAAACACGAGCTGCTAGAGGTGAGACTAGTGGGGAGGGTGGGATGGAACTACAGCACGAGCAAGCAGCACATCATGACATTAACCCTTCTGTTTTGTACATTATACACGTACATGCGATGAGGGGCGTGTCTGAAAAGGGTGATACAGGGGCACAGGTCCCCCACAAAGTTTGCTTTTCCCCCTTTGTGTCCCCCCAACAGCTCAGACTGTTCAGAGTATAACATCTGCAAGAGCAATTCGGGTGCATTTAAATCTAGCACGCCTTACTGATGTCATAATCTGCAGCACCGCTTAAGTAGAACACACCTAGACGCTGTCTGGTTCACTACCAATGATTCCCATATATTTACGACACCATTTGATTAGAGTGCTGTCAATTTTCATGGTCAACGCCATTGGATTAAAGAGCTGTCAATTTTACAATACTCAACG
>CM017916.1:12215340-12256974 GCA_008369825.1 Triplophysa tibetana
AATCTATTAACTATATTGATTTTGAAGTGAGTTAATACAATTTAACCACCAATCTAAATCCCTCAGAACAAACCCAAAGCCATTTATTTTCTTAATGTTGTTCAGTTGGTGTTATTTACGTATATTTATGACCAATTATTCATTTTGCACCTATATATTTTTTCTTTCTTTACACTCTTAAAACAAAGGATCACAAAGGTTCTTTGTCAAGCTGTATTGTTATAAAAATTACCTTTAAAGGGATACTCCACCAAAAAATGTACTCATGTTCCAAATCTTTATACATTTCTTTGTTCTGATGACACAAAGAAAGATATGGAAAATGGTAACAACTGACATTTCTGGGACGTCATTGACTACCATAGTAGGAAAATTATCGTATTATGTTTTTTGTTCGGTTGAGCACAAAATGAGATATTTTGAAGAATTTATGAACGCAAACAGTTCTAGGGCACCTTTGACTGCCATTTTAATTTTCCTACTAGTGAAGTCAATCATTTTGGGCATTCTTCCAAATATCTTTCTTTGTCTCCTAAAGAACAAAGAAATTTATACAGATTGGAAACAAACTTTTAGGGGGGGGAATTCATGACAGAATTTCATTATTTGATGGAACTTTAACATTCACAGAATTTTCTGTTGCATATTACCCTCAATGGAAAGGGTTTCTATGAAAAAAACTATGAAAAAAAAATGGTTCTGATACATCATCACCAGACCCTTTTAAGAATATTTGTTTTTAAGTGTGTAGTAAACAATTTGCATGTATTAAATGGAAGATTTAATTCATTTGAAAATATTAATATGAATATTTCATCTTCTGTACAGGGTAAGAAAAGATCAGACATTATCGGAGCATTTATGATTGAGCCACTTTACCTGAAGCATGATCATCAAGAGTCAGGTGAGCCCACAAATTCACAGCACGTTTCCTTAAACCTGCCAGTTATCTTTGTTGGTTGAAAAGCCATCATTGTAACAAATTCTATAAACAATGACATGACTGAAAGATGGAGTAAATAGGATAATCATCATCTTCCTTAATTCGATATGACGCATGGTGCTGACACTTATTCTGCGTCACACGGAGGGCTCGATCAGATTAGTACTCTGCTGTATGCGCTGTAAGCCTCTGTTGTGCGAGTAAACAAAACAGCTTTTTAACACCGTACACTGACCCAGAGCACGTTTAAGACCTGTGTTTGTGTGTGTTGTGTGCGCGCGTGTGTGTATGTGTGTGCATCTGTGTGTATGTGTAGAGTATGTACAGTCTGGGTAGTGTGTCATAAACATAAGTCATGCATTTTTAAAACAGTAACATCATTATGTATTCGGACAAGTGTGTAGATATCACAATGTAAAACTAAGAAACATTTAGTTATTACTAATATAAATTTATTTGTTTAATAAATTGTAATCTAATAGGATATATTTTGAAGAGTCCAAATATTTTCTATTTATCTATCATGTGTTCGTAGTTCTGTCTTTCCTCATACCTGTCAACCATGAGCTGCCTGTTTTACGTCAACCATTTAAATGTGACTAAACAAAGCAGTTCATCTGTGGGCAGTGTGCAGCTGTGCAGACGGTTGTAATTGTGCTGAAAGAAAGACAAAAGAATAGCCCTGTCTTTCAACCCAACACATACACATACACACGTACACGCGCAAACACACACCTTAAAGCCATTTCCATGATGAACAACATCCTGATTAATTAAACAGGCTTGGTTAGATAGAGAAAAAACACCCATGTTAGTCTTGAACATTGCATTGTTTATCTTTTAATAATCACCTGTATGCTTTTTCATTCAAATGTGCCAATGATATAAAAACACAGATATTTCTCCTCAATACAAATTAATTATACTGTAATTTATATTTTATTTATATCACTTATTGTTGAAATATTTTTATTATAGGACTTGTCACAGATTATAGGGTAAGTGTAGTTTATTTAATGTGTTTGTATTTGTGTGTGGTTTTGTGTGTGTGCGTGTGTTTGTGCATACGATCGTGTGTGTTTGAGAGAGAGAGAGACAGAGAGAGAGAGAAAAAGATTGTTCGCCAGCAAGATTTGTGAAACATTTTACATTCATTTTATTGTTATTGTCTTGTATTCGCATGGTTTTAATAGCAATCTCCTCCTCGAGTCTGTTCTTTTCGTGTATTCAACCAAACCAACCTAACCATAAATGAGCATTAATATGAATTTGAGTCTGTTTGTATTTGATGGGCTATATTTTTCCATAAACAAACTTGTTTAGAAGAAAACTGTGTGAAGAAGTGCTTCATGTGCACTGGTTTGTATCTGTAGTTTATGTGAACTTTATGTTTTATTTGTGCACAGTTGACTTGTCACATCTCATCTTTCTTCAGCACTGGCAGGTTCCATTGGGTCGTAGATTTCGCTCGCTGAAGATGTGGTTTGTGTTCCGCATGTATGGACTTAACGGTCTCCAGGCTTACATCCGCAAGGTAACTACCTATAATCCATGCTGTCAATCAGGTAAGCCCGGCCAATCACATCTGATGTGGATGCATGGTCCATTTGGTTTGACGCAAACCAGTCAGTGATTCAAGGGTGATGATACATCTTCATCAAAAATTGTTCTGCTTTGCTCAACAGGTGATCTGGTGTAGATTCTATATTTGTTGCGTTAAAATCATGATGTGACGAAAAAAAATTCAATATGAATTGTTAGTTAGTTTTAGGGACATATTTATGTTCAGTGTTAATGTTGCCAAATGATAATTTTGAGTCCGGAAGCAATAGCAGTAAAAATTTAATTTTGATTCAACTTTTGACTTTTCAAATTTCAACTTTTGATTGTTCAAAGTTAGGCTGCAATATACCGTACCTTATTCTGTTTATGATTTTTTACGATCATAAAGATAAAAAAAGAAAGAAAATATATTTTCCACTTGTGCTTCCTTTCTGTGTCAGCTTCAGTGCAGTCCATTAGCCATAGCAAATATCCATCTGATAATGACAATTCATGTTATGTATTTAATTTAAAACATATGATTATGTTATTTCAACACATGATTGCAGTAATGAATGTAATAATTTAGGACAATCTGTTTGTACAAATTTAGAACAGGAAGGGTCACTGATTTGGTATTCTAGACAAAAACTGCTTATTCTTAACACCAGATTTCCCCCTGCTGGTGTGATATTGACACTTCATTCTAAAATAATATGTTTAATTTTTATTTTTGTCATGTCAAACCTGTATTCAGATTTGTGTATTCAAAAAGAACCACTCTTTTTAAAACAATAACCAATCAAAGAAAAATGTGTTTACATTTTTCGGTTGGAAATAATTGTGAATTGGCTTTCGGATTCTGATTTTGATTATCATTATTTTTAGAATATTGTAATGCTAACTGTAATTAGCTAATGCTAATAATACTAATGTTCATATTAAAAAGAGCAGGCTTCTGACCTTTTACTGTATTTCATTATATCCACAAATGCTCTGTATCTTATGTTGTTATAGCATGTAGTGCTGGCCAAAGAGTTTGAGTGTTTGGTGAGAACTGATCAGCGCTTTGAGATTTGTGCTGATGTTGTGCTGGGTCTCGTATGCTTTAGACTCAAGGTCAGAGTTAAACACTTTCCCACACAAACAATGCCCCCTCATCCAGTACAATTATAGCTAGTTAGCCAAAATTGTAGTGACGTATTTTAATTTCTGAAGATGCTCTAACTGAGCAACACAAATTATGTTATTACTATCTATAGAATCAAAAAATACACTGCATGTCTTTTATAACACATGATGCTTATATTTATATGATACACACATTATTATATATATATTTATACTATGAAAATAGTTTATTAAAATATAATATAATATAAACTCCACAACATGCTCAATTTCATTTTAAGATTGTAGATTTTCACATGCAATGCATTTGATTAATTATTTATTAATACATTTTTAAGATAATTTTATAATTGACATTATATTTTGGCTATATATATATATATATATATATATTAATAATATCAGTCTAAATAAACCATATCTAATTATAATGCAAAGCTCTGCATTAAATCCTACAGGGCATCAACAAATTAAATGAAACACTGTTGAAGCGGATTAACAGCACACGCAAGATTCATCTGGTACCATGTCAGCTGGGGGAGAAGTTTGTGCTGCGTTTCGCAATCTGTGCCCGAACCACTGAGTCACGGCACGTTCATGAGGCCTGGTGCCACATCAGCCAACTGGCATCAGAGCTGATGCAGGAACTGCCCCACTGACCATGATGTGTTGAGTCTGGACCACTCCTATGATAGATCGTACGATCTAAATTTCTTGAAAGCAACCTGTGTGTTTGCGTGTGTGTGTGTGTGTGTTTGTGTTGTATTGATTTTCCTATTTCCTTTTCCTTATTATTCTTAAGACTACTGTTTTTCTACATACGTATGTAGTTTATTAGTTATAGATTATAGTTTCTATCTAGATATTATATTCTACTTTTTTAATGCTATACATTAAGTTGGATGCTGCATTTGTATTGTCTTCACAAGTGGATATGAGTTTGCTGTGGAATCACTCTCAAGCTTCTTAATAATGTCACGAGAAAATGTTGTGAAGCAGTAATTTTCCACTGTCTGTATTGGTATAATAACAAGAATGAGCGATGAAAATCTGGACAAAGTTTTAGATGGAGTTAGAATGAGCATCTTAACAGAACTATGATTTGCTATCCTTAGCAAACTTTGCTCATTTTATAACATCATCTCTTCATCTCCTGCCTGCTGTTCCTTTCTCTAACAGACTTCTAAGTCTGCAGGATAGTTATCTTCCCTTTTTGGCATCACGAGTCAAGACACCATGGAACAGCTCTACTGTATAATTTTAAATTGATAGCATAATTGATCAGATCTATCACCAGTTTGCAGCACTGTGAAAGTTTCAATCTGCTATGATTCCTTCTCTTATTTATTGTTAGTGTGTTTATGTGTGTTTATGTGTGTGTGTCTATCCCTGTATTTGTGAGCTTGTGTTACCGAGCCGTTTCCAAAAACTGTACTGTGGTGTTCTTCAGCACTTAAAAATGTGTCTATATTAAAAATGAAATTTGTTTTGTAAGACATGAAATATATCAGAATTTCTATCTATTGCAAAAAATAGTTTACAGGTGGCGTTATCAGTGCAAAATTTTCTTTTCTTGAATCACTTTATTTCTGAAAATCCAAATCAGCCTCATATCTTTTTCTTTTTCTTCAAACAATGTACTTGACTCAGCACATCTTTTGTGATGAGACACCTCTCCAATCCTCTTTGAATTATAGTTCTTGTGCCTCAGTTAAGACTTCTCTCTGGTACAAATCCAACGGTAGTAGTACTATATGAGTGTATCAACATTCTGAATAAATTGTGGTTCACTCAGAATGTTTGTCTCATGTGTGTTTTGTAAGATGTTAGAATTCAGCCTTACTGATTCCTAGACTACACATGACACAAACACACCCTTACTGTCGGCCAAATGAGACCCTGCATTCACTCAAAAGAAACAGTAGCTTCAGGATTTTCTGTAAGGTCCAAGGCAAGGTCTAATGGTTAACTAATTATTATTGCATTAACTTTCCCACAGTAACCTACTGGTGCTATAATCTCACCGCCGTTTCAGTCTGTATAAAAAGTTTGTCTTGACTAGAGCAACACAGTTTTCAAAACATGTAAGTAATATCTTAAATCATTAACTGACTTGTAGGTTTCTCAGTTTAGGGTTATTTCTGTGGATAGTTGACAAATATAGGCTACCGTACATGAGTCCTGTGGTGTAATAGAAAAATCTTTGAAAAAATTCAAAATCAAGGTACATCTTTCTTAAGCTATTTAATAGTATAATTATAAATAATACAGATTTGTCATTAGTTTTGATATTTGTTATTTTGTTTGGCACTTCCCGGCCAGTGTAAACTGTTTGTTTTTCAAATTTTTGCTATTTCACACCATAGCACACATGTAGGGTGTATCTGTCATCCTATATCTTAAAGTACATACCCACAAACTGTAAAAAGTATTACATATAAATCTAAACAATTAATCTTATCATTGTCCACAACTCAGCTTCTATTGCAGTTACACTTGTGGCCAGCAGATGGCAATTTTGTCTGAAAAGCAATGCGATTGTCACGCTGGAATTCCCCCTCCATCTATCTCTCAATTCAATTTCAATTTAAGTGTGCCTGATTGGCATGACAAAGTGTACATTCGCATTCCCAAAGCATTTGCAGATGGGGTGCTGGCAAACAGTGAAATTATATAAACAAACGAAAAGAAAGATAATTAATAAAAGAAAATAATAAATAATAAAAAAAGAGAACAATAAAAGAAAAGAAAATAAAGTGTGATGTATGTAGTGCAACTTAAAGTGGTTAATAATGTAAATATATGAAAACAGAAATAAAGTGTAGTTTAAACAAAGATTTGCAAAAGCTATTTCTCCCTCTTTTTCTCTCTCTAGGGCGTTGAGTTCATGGATATAACAGACAGGGGATGGGTTTCCCGATAACATTGCAAATCATGCTCTTAAGAACATATTAAGTTACTAGTTTATTATTTTACAGTGGAAGAACGCCAGTTTCCCATACGAACACGTAGATCGTGCGTAAAATGTAAAAAGGTGTGGGAATTTCTTGCCAATGGGTGCTGAAGTAAAGCCAAAACATCTGCCAGTATGTTCAGGAAAATGTGTTATAATCAGACAAACATGTAAACTGCACGTTGAGCTAATAAAAGTTAATCAATATTACTAAATATATTAGCAGCAGCTGAGCCAACACGTTTTATTATTAATAACAGTTTATATTATCAAAATGTTGCATATTGATAAACTCTTGGCAGTTTCGAGGATGTATTTGCCCATTCAAATGATAGGAGCTGCACTGAATTGTATTCCTATAGTGAATATTTGTCAGGGGCATAACCAGAATGACGGATGACTCTGTGATCCTGTCCACGCTGAATACTATAAGTCCTTTGTTATGCTTTTCAAAATCTTTATAAATTTATAAACTCTTAGGCATATTATGTTTGGAGATTGTGTTGTCTATTTTCCTGTAAATTCCAATCTTATCAAAGGGGAATTTTACACTCTACTTCACCGCCCCCGGGGCCAGTCTCGGCGGCCACAGCACCTGGGGATATGGACAGACAAGACGAGAGAAAAGGAGACGGAAGCACAAGGTGCGACAGGAGAAAAAAATTTGATCCGGTTCCCCAACACACTGTCGCTTGGTCCTCAGCCAGCCGAGAGGCTCTTCCTCGGTGCCATGCGGTGGTACTGGACGCTTGGTGGACAGCTCAATCCTCCTCCGCCCCCTGGCGGCCGGCGATGGCTCCTCCGGCTGAGGGCAACTAGAAGCAAGTCCCCCGTTTCCTGCTCCTCACCTTAATGGCTGTTGGTAGCAGGAATCCGGCTCACGGTCAACGGCGACAACTCCTCCGCCCCCTCATGGATGGCCGCCACCCCACCTCGGCCCAGGAGCACGGCAGCGAGCTCTCCGTCCCAGCTGATTCATCTCGTTCCAGTACCACCGCATCTGGCAGCCACTGGCGGACGTCCCTCGTCCGTGCTGCCCGAACTCCTCAGCACCGCGATGCCCCTCAGCAGCGAGTGCTCCCCATAGCTTGTCTCTCCTTCCTCCAGGGTTTCGGCACCAATGCAATACAGTTCAAAGTAGGGAAGGAAGGAGGCGGGAACCGGCGAACATTAAACAAACTTTAATCAACATAAACAAACAACAACACGGAAGTAAAAGACCGGCAGTAACCTAACGGTCGACTGTCGTCAACAAGAACATAAATACAAGCTTGACAAATATCTGGGCCCGGTCCTCTCTCATCGTACACTCTGCCTCACGTCCTTTTATGCTTCCGATCTCCACCGTGAGAGATACGGAGCCGGTGCAAAGCGCAGCTGACACTCATTATCAATCGCGTCACCGGCCCTGCATCAATCCCTCACGGCTCTCGTCCCGCCTTGCTCGTCAAAATGATCAAGGGCTCTTGTCATGTTACAAAGCTTTTGCATACTAGGATATTCATTTTCTGTCAGGACTACTTTCGTCAAATATTAAATCAATTGCAATATGTAAAGTCGCCTGAATGAAACTGTTCTGGGCAAACTCACTGCCTTTTTGTGCAGCAACACATATTTCATGAATAGTATCTCCGAAACCTACTGTATGCAAAAAAAAGGAGTTTGCATTGGATGGACACTCTTCTATTCCACAATGCCATGGGCTGAGCATCTGCCCAATTCATAGAGTAAACGAATAAAGAATAGCGGAATGGCTATTTTCGATTTACTGCTAATTGTATTACTTCTGATCAAATTATGCTTGTTTAACACATACATACATCATTTTTGCATCAGTTGTCAATACGTCATTGCTCAAAGAGCATTTGCATCACGTGACTATGATAAGATATACGGTATGTCCGAAAAGTTTTTTGACATTTTATTTTATTTTTATACATGTAGGCTAATATTACCCTGCAAGGAACTTTGCTAGCGAATGCTCTAGACCAGCTACTTTATTTTTGATATGACAATGCACATTTCATTCCACAATACATTCGGAATGAAATTGAAACTGAATTATCCAGGTGGATATCGCACATTGGTGGTGGTTGAGGAGATTCCCCCTTCCATTTAAAGCACTTTGAGTGTCCAGAAAATTGGTGTATAAATGTAAAATTAATAATATTATAATCATTCAGAAAAGCGCAATATAAATATAACAAATTAGTATTATTATCAGGCTCTAAAGTAGTAAAGCTTTTAAAATAAATTTAATAAATACATTTTTTTTGCTGTCGACTGTTATTAAAAGTCAATATGCCATCTGGTTGTTTTGATTAGGTGCATTGTTGGATGTGTTTGTTGAGGTGTGTGCATGTGTTGCGTGTTGATCTCCATACACAGTGAAAGGTGTTGAATGAGGGGCTGTATGTAAAGCTGTCAGGCACTGCTGATGTTTGTAACTATGCTGTCACACTGTTGCTATTGGAATATGTTGATTTTGATATTGGAAAACTGTCTCTTGCCTTTGACATCATTGTAATTCATGTTCAGTTTGACATGGTTCAATATATGCAATCTAAATGTGTTCTTTAGACCTATTGATTGTAACGTAAGGTGTAAAGAGAGAGTGGAGTGTCTTGGAAATATACAATTCACTGTCCTCTTTGTGGGACTGGGTTGGACCTTTCGGCGAATGGGGCGTCCTGGGTCATGGTTGGTGGGCTCTCCCACTTCTTTATGGATGTTTGCTCGGTGGCTTTTGGACGGGATCACTGAGTGCAGCGAGTTTTTTTTTTCCATTATTCATCATGAGAGTTTGGATTCCTTGCCACAGCTGGGCGTTGTTGGCTTGGTCACCAGGAGACTGCATCTATTTATTTATTTATTAGACATTATTTTTTTAGAATGATCTTGCTTGTTCTATAAACACCATGCACTGTGCTGCCATGTTTTACCTTTCTGTGTTTTTCTGTTTTTCTTATTTGCTCATGTAAAGCTGCTTTGGAACAATGCACGTTGTGAAAAGCGCTATATAAATAAATTGATGTGAAGTGAACATCCAGGATAATGTCACAGGAATTCGTAACTATTTTATGAGGTGGCTAATTTGTATCAATTATTACGAAGTGAATCAAACAAAAATATACAATTATTAGAAAATCGACACCCACTGGCATTAAAGCAAATCATACTAAAATGTACAAATAAGATTGCACGAACTGATACAATAGCCAACCCCTTAAAATAGTCACTCCTGTCGAAGCAGGTCCACCAAGCCTATGCGCTGAAACAAATGGACGAGGGAAGACACGACCAAGCCTTTAAAGGAACTCTGCACCGCCAGTGGTGCGCTTGTTTTGGATGCACCCATGTCACAAGGAAGGCTGTTTGGTGATACCTTCGAGGACCTCTCCTAGCAGTTCTCGGTTCTGAAGTTGCAGACGGAGGTGGGTGGCTTTGCCGGCCTTCACAGGCTCCGTTCAGAATGTTGACACTGAAGCGCATCCTGGCATCTGTGCGACATCAGGATTGGTTTCCTGGCTATCGACCTGAAGGACGCATATTTTTTTATGTCTCGATATTCCCTTGTCACAGCCTGTACCTTTGGTTTGCTTTCGAGGACAGAGCATACCAGTACAAAATCCTCCCCATCGGTCCTGCCCTGTCTCCCCATGTCTTAGCCAAGGTCACGGAGGCTGCTCTCGCGTCCCTCAGGGAGCAGGGCGTGCGTATTCTCAATAATATCTACGTCTGGCTCATCTTTGCGTACTAGCTGTCTAGACTGTCACCATGACACTGTGCTTTACCAACGAGCGCGCCCAGTCATTGCTAAACTGCCTGACACTCTTCAGGCGGCAACCGGCGGTCCCACTGAAACTTTTTCAGAGGCTCCTGGAGAATATGGCATGTTCAGCAGCAGTAATTCTGCATGGGTTGATGCATATGAGACCGCTTCCCTGGAGAGTGGGCACACTAGCACGAGACGTATTTCCATCATGCCTCCCTGCCACCGCAACCTAGTCCCTTGGACAGACGTCTCCTTTCTCCGAGCTGGGGTTTCCATAGGGCAGGTGTTGTTGCGTTCTTTTACCGCCAGGGTGGTATTCGCTAACGGCAGATGTCGCGATTCGCCCGACAACTCCTCCTCTGAAGTCAGCAGCTGGTGAAATCCCTGCGGGGCACTAACATCCTGGGCAACCTCAACAAGACAGCAGATGAGCTCTCTCCGCAGGTCACCAACTCCAACCAAGCACCGTCCGGCTCATTTGGAACAGTTCTGGCATGCATAGTTGTTCGCCTTCCTGCACACCACCCATTGCCCACTTTGGTACTCACTGACCAAAGCCCCCCCTCGGAACAGATGCCTTCGCGCACAGCTGCCCGCGGGACAAGAGGAAGTACGCCTTCCCCCCAGCCAGGACCTGTGCAAGGTCAGGAAAGGGGAGGATCAAGTCCTGTTAGTTGCACGATACTGCCCCAACCAGACTTGGTTTTCGAGCTGATGCTTCTGACAATGACTTCCCTTTGCCGATTCCCCTAATGAAGGACCTTTTTTCTCAGGGGAAGGGCACTTTCTGGCACCCAAGGCCAGAACTCTGGAACCTCCACGTCTGAATCCTGGACGGGACAAGGAGATCTGAGCGTTCTGCCACCTGCAGTGGAGAACACCATCACTCAGGCCAGAGCTCCATCCACCAGGCGCACATATGCATTACATTAACATTTACATTAAGTCATTTAGAAGACGCTTTTATCCAAAGCGACTTACAGAGAGTTCAGGGAGCAATAAGTTATGTGTCATACAGGTGGGTTTCGGAAGACGAGGCATGCTGCTGCGTTCTGAACCAAATGGAGTGGTTTGATAGCCTTTGCAGGAAGACCAGAAAGGAGAGCATTGCAGTAGTCCAACCTTTACCAGGGATTACCAGGGCCTGGACAAGGAGTTGTGCCGCATGATCAGTGAGATAGGATTATAACCTTTCTAATGTTGAATTAGACATAACGGCATGATCCTATTGTCTTTGCAATGTGAGCATTGAAGGACGGCTGTTTATAAAATATGACTGAGGTTTCTGGCTGTTTTGGAAGGAGTGATTGTGGTATTGCCATGTTGGATAGTGAGATCCTGTTGCACGATGGAGTGTGCCGGAAACACAAAAAGTTCTGTCTTGGCAGGGTTCAGCTTGAGGTGATGCTCTTTCATCCAAGCTGAGATGTAATCTAGGCTGGCTGTGATGAGAGTTGCTACAGTGGTACTGTCTGGGTGAAACGAGATGTAGATCTGGCTGTCGTCAGCATAACATTGATACGAGAAGCCGTGTGACCCTGTGCTGGGTCCCAAGGATGTTGTGTAGATGGAAAGAATAAGCAGTCCAAGCATCGATCCCTGAGGGACCCCAGTGATCAAGTGCTGAGCACTGGACAGCGAGCACCTCCATGACACCCTGAAGGATCTGCTGGAGAGGAGTGCCTGAGATTCCTAGAGATGCCAGGGTTGCTAGCAGTATCAGGTCAGTGGCCGTGTCAAATGCTACAGATAGGTCTAGCAGAATCAGGATAGAGAAGTTAGATTCCACCATGGCTAGCTGTGGTGCTTCTGTGACCGATAGCTGTGCAGTCTCAGTGGAGTGGTTGTCATCCAGAGGTTTATTCTGGGATAGGTAAGAAGACACCTGGTTGAAAACTGCCCTTTCAAGTGTTATTGCATTAAATGGGAGGAGAGAGACAGGTCTGTAACTGTTGGTAGAAGAGGCGTCCAATGTGGGTTTATTAAGTAGTGGCGTGACCTTGGTCTGTTTGAATGTGGATGAAAAAGTGCCGGTGAGCAGGGAGGCATTGATGATGTGTGTGAGTGCAGGTGTGAGTGTGATGGATATGGCCTGAAGGAGATGGGGGGGGGGATTGGGTCAAGGGGACAGGTGGTTGGGTGGCTGGAGAGAAGTCTGGTGACTTTAGTGTCAGCAGTGTGGTGAAAGAGGAGGGTTCAATGTTTGAAGTGAGGGTAGTGTGTACCGAGGTCTGAGGTGCTGAGAATTGTCTGCTGATGGATGAAGGTTTCTCAGTGAAAATTACAGTGAAGTCCTCCGCTGTCAAAGATGAAGTGGGCATTGTTTATTTGACTCGAAAGCAGATTCGTTGTTATCTTGGTGTTGTTTGCAAAAAAGGGTGTCAGACGGTAGACTGTAGGGTGTTATGTTGGTTTTTCTTATTTTATATTTCATATCTTATGTCACTTCTCAAACCATGTTGCTTACCTGATCTGATTCCGAATGTCTTAGAGTGCCCTCCAGAATGCCTTCAGATCATGATGCTTATCCATGATGCTTTTCTTGCTTACCTAGATATATTCATCAATCTTTTGCTCACTTTTTAACACTAAATGCACAAACGTTTCATTAATGATAAAATTACTTCCTCTAGTAAATCATAACCAGAAAACATGTATTTATCATTTATCTTAGAAACAGAATGCTTGCTCACAAAATCATAAATTTAGAAGTATTGACAGCCCATGAAAGTCCACTTGAATGAAAAGTGGATGCCTGTGAAGTATTCATTCACAACTTCAAAACACAGAACTTGGAAAATAAGGTTAAGAGTTATAAATGTTATCTAACCTTGAAGTGTGCATTAATATGCTGGATTCATGTGAACCATTTATGAAATATACAATAAGAATATAATCCAACAACAACTACAAGTCTGACAGCCAATTCTGCGGATAAATAAGGAATAAAAACATTTATTAAGCATAAAAACATGCGAGTTGAAACTTGATCACTATTTGGCAGGTATTTTCGTTAGAGTCCCTTATTATTTACGCAGATACAAATGCCTTTCAATACATTTGTAAATTACTTAGTCATTGATGAACAAATTTACAAATGCTTTATAAAGGGTACCAAAATGTAAAGTGTAACCACTACATCAAACATAGACAACCAAAAAAAAGAAGCGATTTAGGCTATCCGTTTAAAGCTAAATCCACAATTATGAAAAAGCTAAGTTAACTTTTGTAATTACTCTAGGCTTGATTAAAGAGGCACATAGGAATGCTCATTTGAAGTGCTGTCGGGTCAGTTAAATTCAATCGCTTTCTTTCCAAGCACATCATTATCACTTAAATGACCCTAGCTCTATGACAGCAGATGTGGCTTAGCTGGCAGCGATTTTAGCAGAAATACGCTATCCCCCATGTGCATATACCCCATTACAACACTAACATTAGCATGTTATTTCAGCCATACTTATAAAACCATTTTACCTGTAAAACTTTCTGTGAAATAAAGTCCAGGTACCTACCTAAAATGAATTAAATAACAATTAACTAACAAAACAGAATTATCCTGTCATGGAAACTCATGGTGAACCCAATTGCAGGCAGAGACGGGGAATAAGGGGTTAACAGGGGTTTATTAAACAATAAAGGACACTACAAAAACAGGCAGAACAAAACCCACGAGGGGGAAAACAAGACAGGATATATTTAACAGCAAACAATGAACACTGACTGACTAAACAAAGACTATGAAAACAAACACTAGTACAAACACTTAACTACACTTACTAAACACGGGAGACAGGAACAAGGCAAGACGAGGGCATGAAGCATACGTGAGCAGGTACAGAGCAGGTACAGAGCAGGTACAGAGCAGGTACAGAGCAGGTACAGAGCAGGTACAGAGCAGGTACAGAGCAGGTACAGCATACACAGACGAAGGACATCATACAATGAACGCGCCCCAGACAATGAAACATGAGGACTCTTTATAGGGAGGGTAATTAACACAAAATAGGAAACAGGAGGGTAGAAACGATGACGCGACTCGGGGAGAGTATGGAAGGCCACAAGGGTCAAAAACATCTCTCCCCACATGAAACAAGAGATTCTGTATGGTTCCACCTCTAAACCAAGAAATACCTGACAAGGAGAGGTGAAACCATGACATATCCGCCCTAAAATATAAAATAGATGTCATAGAAAGCCTTTTTTAATGCACAAATTTGGTTTAAAACAAATCATGAGTAAACTGTTTGTGTTGCTTGAAAATTATTGCTTAATGTGGGGAAAGATATAATTCCAAGCAGGAGGTGATTTTTCAGAATTAGGGGCAATTCACATTTCACGTCTTATACTGCATGGAAAATCCAAACCTAGAAAAAGGAGTACGATGCACTGCATGCGCTCCCTATTTATGAGTGGTTGCTGCACGTCTACATTTTATATTACGAATTTAGGCTTGCAAAATTTGTGAAATTTGAGTAGCCTTTTAGGTTTTATCTGCGGTTGACCTGTTCCCAAGTCCCCATTTACAAATTGGAGAGGACTTTAATACTGTACATGTAGAATACATTAAGGGTCTCTGTCTTTTCATGAATGAGGAGACTTGTTTCCTATTAAATTTTTGCTATATATGCTATATTTTTAAATGAATGTGTAACAATTATTACCAAAAAGTAACAATCTTTTTATGTATTGTTTGTGACGTGTTTCCCCCAATGCTGATTCTTGCTACTTTGAGTGTTAAGACTTGAACTCTTTTTATTCTTCTACACACATTTCTCTGATCTCTTGATAAGCGCACATATTTACTCTGAATAATTCATTTAAATTGATAAAAAAATGTCTGTCCTTCTTAGCATTCAACAGACACAACACAATGTGTTACTAGAAGAGGGAATGGCGTGTTTAACTGTGTTAAACTGGTTAAACATCATGGATTGATAACCAAATAAGATTATTCAGTCACACTTCAGTATAGGGGGCAATTCTCGCTATTAACAAACCATTAACTACGACTAATTTCTTAATAGACTATTCATTTGTTGCGTATTAATAGTCAGAAAGGTATTTGGTAGGTTTAGGTATTTGGTAGGATTAGGGATGTAAAGTATGTTCATGCAGAATATGTGCTTTGTCAGAACTAATAAACAGCCAATATGCCAATAATAGGCATGCTTAAAATAACTACACTGTAAAAAATGTCTGTAGAAATTACAGTATTACTTGCAGAAGTTTGTTCAAAGATAAATGACCATTAAACAATAACAAGTCTTTATCCTTTCAGAAAAAAACTATAAAATAAAGCCTCAGGCAAAAGATTCTGGGAACCCCCCCAAAAAAAAAAAAAAAAAGCATTATTGGAATCAAAAATCCATTTTAAAATGTAGTCATTTAAGCTTCTGCTAAACGACTAAATGTAAACATGTAAATGTGGATTTTTGGTTCCCAGAATAAGACTTCTGCTAAATGACTAAATGTAAAAATGTAAATGTCGATTTTTGATTCCCAGAATGCTTTGCATGAGGCTGTTTTTTCTGTAGAGACAAAGACTTGTTATTGTTTAATATTCAGTTATCTTTTAACAACTGGTTGCCAATAAAGTAGATGAATATAAATCTACAGTAAGTTACTGGCAACTAGCTGCATAACTATAGCAGATACGTTTACAGTGTAGTTACCAGTGAGAATTGTCCCCTATACTGAAGTGTTACTGATTATTCTTATCTGAGTTACAGAACAGCCTACTGACAGTTGCATGCAACATTTTCCAAAGATGGGTGGTCCTGACAAATTCTAGTAAATCACAGACCAGACCTTTTTGCTCACAACTGCTCGATTGTGGCTCATTGAAATCTGCTTGAGTTCGATGGTTTTGAGGAAGACCATTTATCTCCAAGACTAAAACATTGACAAATGACCAATTGTGGACCTACATTCTTATAAGTGATGTAACACATGAAATATGGACAGAGAAGTCCCAATTAGCAGATGGCGTGTCTGGCATGTAAAGAGAATTCCAAAACAAGATTTTCATTCAGTTTATTACCAGACACGCCTTTTAAAAATGAGGGGAAATGAAGCCTCAAAGAAGCCTGAATATGTTCTTTTGTTGTCCGGCACTTAGAGCAGCACATAATGTCCCAGCAGACTCATATTTCTACAAATTTTATTGTTGAGGAGATGGAGAAAAAATGCACTCTGCTAATGATGTTGTGCACCCCAAACATGGAATCTAAGAATCTTTTCTGTGTGATTGATAGCTCATGATGGAACAAACAGTCTTCTCTCTATGGCATTGTCTGACAGCCGAATGCCCACAGAGCACTTGTGGTGCTAATTGTTGTGCTCATAGAGATATTCTACTTCCCAACATTTACTCTTTCAGATGGCTAATGGAAGTGTTAAGGCACCGGAAAAGAATGAGACATCTGTATGTTTGCACATATATAGAAATATAGTTGGAAACATGAATGATGTGTTCATTTTAGACAATCTACAACAGCTGAGATATAGAAGACATCCTATGATTTTTTTACCTACGAGACAACCTCTGGTGGTCATTTATTCCAATAGGAGCTACATTTAATTGCTGTTGACAAACATTCACAACTTAAGTGTGTCACAAGGGGATCAAAGTGGAGATAAAAGCTCTTCTCACACCACATATCATAACAACAAGCAGATAATGATGAACGAGTTGATTGTTCAGATCTGTTCAAACTCTGCATTGGCTCCTTATCTTAATGTGGATGATAACGCGATAAGCATGGACTTGAGTTCTACTTCGAATTGAATTGAATGCTATTAGGGTTTTAGTGGTCATATGACGTATTAATGGAATCAAGGGAACACCCTTCTTCTCTCCAGGATCAGACTCATTATATTCGGCGTAACATTATAAACAGAAGTGGAAAATGCAATTTTTCTGTGGTTCATGAAGCATGAACACCATCAAAAAAGTGTTGATGGGAGGACTTGTAAAAGATGCTCAACACAAGTGTGAACATGCACTATGGAGAGAAAAGACTAAAATAAAGCCATGTTGACATAGGCGGTAAAATGACATTATCAGGTAGCTTCCTTTTATTTGGAGTGTACAGTACAATGTAGTAACCCCGGAATCATTTCGGTACTTTGTCAAGTTACAATTCATTGAAATGTAAACAAACGTTGAGACATTTCTTCAGACTTCATTGAAAAAAAAATATTGATTAATTTTAACCAAGTTGTGTCAAAGTTCACAGATGTCGTAACCACAAGTGTAGGTCATCACACGTACTATGGACATTTTTAACTAACACATGATAACCAGAAATCTACAGTGTGTCTTTTTTTAGACTGTTTATGAAGCATTTATATATTATTCAATAACAAAACAAGACCAAGATCTTTTTTGATGGACCACGACTGCAGAAATATCACTATATTTCTGGGGCATCTTCTGATCTGATCTGATAACATCATTAATGTTAATGGTCAATAATGTCAAAAATTACTTTACTCAAGATTACTTAATTGTAATCTGATTTCTTATGTGTATTGTTGTGCCAGTAATAGATGATCGGAGGACTGTCAAAAAAAAACTGTCAATTAAATGAATAGAAAAGCCCACAAAATCCAATTTATGACTGCAAAAATGTGTATGTCATCTTGTTTTTTCATCTAAATTAAATATATTTAAAAGAGTTTGAATGCAAAATTAAATTTGTGAAACAGTGAAAACTGTTAATCCGCCAAGTAGCTGCAGCGGCACCATCCCATTCATTTTAATGAAAGCTTGGCTATACTTCTCGGCAACATGAGCAACTGTGACCATTGGCAACAGGAAATGGGCATTTCTGAAGCAAAAAATTGCTCACATTTTTGCAAATGATAAGCGACTTTCGGGAGCGACTACAAGTAGGAATAAAGCAGCGGAGCTCAGATCATCCACCCCTCATCAGTGACTGCAGGGTTTGTTTACTAACCAATGCTAGGAACACCTTCTTCTACTTCATAGCAAGATAAAAGCGACACACAGCACACAATTGTTTGCTTACTATTAAAATGATTATTACTTCTGTACCTTGGGAATTGGCTCTACCAATTGAGCTTTAGGAACATGTATTATGCATTTACCAAATCCTTATTAATTGTACCTTTCTGTCAACCACTATTCTCATTAAAATGTTCTCATTAATTTCTCATAAAAGTTTTTCTTGATGAATTAACCAATGAATTTCAAGATCAAATTATTTTGATTTTGAAAGAGGGACCACAGTCAAACACTTGCCTCACAGTAGGCCTACATGTATGGTTACAGTACACAGAAGGTGAATAAATGTTACTACTATCATTTCGCTTTTACAAACAGAGAGCGACAGAATAAACTTCAGCAAACCCTGCGTCAACGCCGTGGATCACATGTTTAATATTAAACCCCATTGACAAGCAAGAGTATTTATAGGTGCAAGGTCTGTACGTGTGGCAATGAATACAAGGACTGCAAACCATGTTACGGTGTAGTGAGAAAGGCTTTAATATGCCCGTTTTCCCTTCCTTCACTATCCTAATCCAATTCCGAATCACTGACTTTCCGGCTCATCCTGACTAATGGAGTGTCAGATCACACTTCCAGCAGCTAAAAATACACGTATTCAGCCCACCCTGTGACGAGGAGAACAATCTAATTCACATTGATTGTCTTGAGGTGTGATCCTTCATCCTTATCAGGCCAAGGTAGGTCTGGGTTGAGGCGGCAGGCGTCTTGGTGGCTGGGAAGCCCCCTGTTTTTGAACGCTGCAGTGAAAGAACTCAAGAGGAATCTGACCTTAAACACAAAGAATAATTGATAAGTTCTGAATGAACACTGTGCTTTTATGTGGGATTTTGTGTGTGATCATTTTATGTCTTGCTGTGGTCCAGTAATGTGTTTGCACATTTATTCATTCAGCAGAGGCTTTTATCCAAAGCGACTTACAAATGAGAAAACGTTTTGTCAAAGAGCAAAACATTATTGGTAATTTACCAAGTCAAATAGGTAAACTAAAGTGCATAGCTATTATTATATGGAAGCATATGTGGTGCAAAATTCAATTTGCAATGTAATATGCAAAATGGCAATGCAGTATGTAAATTGACAATGCAATTGTGCATCTAAATATACATTTCAAATAACGTATGTGCAACATTAGGTGCAAAATGAAAATAAAAATTCAATTATATCAAATACATTTGTAAGTTCCTACACTGCTTTAATGTTATTGAAATTGATATTTTTAACGCTCTTTAAGTTGCAAAATTAAAATGAAAATGCATTCCCGGATTGATTATACATATTTAAGATAGTCAAGCAAAACTGTAGCAAAAAGAAAATTCTAATGTCATTTTCCCTTAATGCATTAACATTAACAGGTTGAACATTTGGGATTGCATTTTCATTTACACACAGCGCGTTGAGGGTGCAAAATTCAATGTGGACTTGAAAATGCATTTCGAGCTGACCCCGCCCCCACCCCGGTACAGCGTCATTGCATGAAGGCGGAGCCAGCATCGCTATTTGCTAGTTAGGTTGTTGTTTTGAGGTGTTGAAAACACGTTCGACTGCAGAGATAATAAAAGTGTTAAATCATTTGCACATACACGTTTTCATCATAAACACGTTCAGTATTTGTTGTCTTTGTTTCTGAATGATTATGTTAAGATATTGACTGTTTTTGTGGTGCAACATTCCTTAACTTCAGGAATCGAGTTATTCAGTGGATCTGTCACAGCCTAAACTGCAGCATCCGGATGAATTAGAAACCAAGGTTAATTTTCGTAAGGGCAGATCTCCACTTTGGCAATGTTTATGTGTATTTGTGTATAATCTCTCCCCTTACACTTTCTCCAGCACGAAAGAAGCACAGTTCAGAGGTGTATCACGTGGATGTATTGCGTTTGTGATTGTACTGTACAGTTACTGAACAGTGGTCTCACAAAACGACCATTTCTGAACAATTGTATGAAGATATTGTGACAAAAAAGACAGTAATCAAAATACTGAATGTGTTCATGATGAAAACGCGTAAGAGAAAGTCAAGTGATTATGAGACATTCAACAGGCGAGCTCACCGCTTAATAAGGCAGAAAATTCTAGAAATGTAGCTACTAGTTCTATCATCTACAGAGACTTACTAATCTTAAAAAAACACCCAAGTAATTTTTGTCTTTGTGCTCCAATTCGTGTGCATGCAATTTAATGTTTTTATCAGCTTTGCAGCCGCACATCCATGCTTGTAACTAGCGATGCTGGCTCCGCCTTAACCCAATGACGCTGTACCGGGGTGGGGGCGTGGTCAGCTCGAAATGCATTTTCAAGTCCACATTGAATTCTTCACCACTCAACGCATATTTGCATATTTCATTGCAAATTGAATTTTGCACCACATATGCTTCCATATTATTATGATGTATTTAGAGAGAATAAGGAGAGTATAAAAACAAAAACTGATTCATGATATCTAAAGTACTAATAAGTTGTGAATAATAAGTTGCTGACCAATGCCAAATTTGACATACTGTATATATGATGTAATTTCCTCATGTTCATGTTATTAGAAGCTCTTCTGATGATTGAACTTTATCATTCCGACCTACGGAGCAAAATATGATGACACTACACTAAACTTATTGATGGCATAGATGACATAAAACTGCTGGTCCTGGGTGGTTTTTCAATATTTTTATAGCGTAAATACATTTTTATCTGCAAGTACCTTCCAAGTGGTCATATAAGTGGAAGTTTCGGTTGAACAAAGTTCAGCTATAGTGTTGTTAAGCTAGTTATATTTACATTTATTCATGTAGCAGATGCTTTATTCCAAGGCTAAGAAAATCCAAGCAATAGAACAGAATTTTGACCTCTTCAAACTGCTCCCCTCTGGGAGACGCTACAGGTGTCTCAAGGCTAGAACAAACAGACTCAAAAACAGCTTCTTCCCAAGAGCAATAACTATTCTGAACTCTCACATGCACCGTTCGTAATTCTAACACACCAACCCTCGGACTCTATTATGTACTATTACCAATGATTAGCTAACTTATTATATTATTAGACGTATTTATTGTAACGTACACATTCCTCAGGTCTGCTCACCCTTACCTTCCCTCGTTTTAACTTATACTGTATTACTGTATGTCCTGAGTTTATATTGTATACACCTGGAAATGTATACATTTTCCAGGCTTACACACCTTATGTCCCTTTTTATTTGTTATGTAATTTATAGTATTTATTTCACTGCTTTTGGAGTCAGCCATTTAAATCTCATTGTACATGTACAGTGACAATAAAGGTATTCTATTCTATTCAGAATACAAATAAACTGGTTCGTTTTGCAAACAGGGTAAAAAATTGACCTTTTTCACGTTTCCAGGTTTTTCAGTGGCGTAATTAGTCATAGTTGGGAGAACGACTATAGCGGTGAATGGGAGACTACCAAAAATATATTTTTTGCATTCTCATTTGCAAGATCCTTGTTAAGAAAACCATGTCGAACCGTTCTTTGATCGATAGATGCACTTTTAGGATCTTCAGAAAGTCAACGCCCATTCACTCCCGATGCAGATGATCGTTGCAAGGGTCCTCACAGGCTTGTGAAAACGGTCCATTATAGCTGGTTGAGATCTGAGATGGTTCATGGTTTGATGTTTTTGCATTCACAGTGATGTGCCTGTGTTCATGTGTCAGTGGGGATTCCATGTTGAAATATGATGATGACCAGTTTTTTCAGGATGGATTAATCTCTCCTATATGCTCACTGAGCAAATGTATATGGTAAAAGTGGATTGTAATGTTAGTGTCAATATGTCTCTCATGTGGTCTATGATCCCCATGATCCCAGTCATTGCTTTTTCTTTCATTCTCAGGTTTCTGTAAAGTGCCCATTAGGACCAGGCATAAACATTTCAATCTAACCATGCAAACAAAATGGTATTTTCAAATGATATTACAAGCTACTTAAGTACTTAATGTGCAGTGGAAAGGATAAGAGAAATGATTTTACTCCTAACAGGCCAATGGGATTTCTTTAAGTATAAATTATTCTGTACAACCATATTTGCAATTTTTAACATAAGGGACATCATTTATTAAAAAGTGCATGACATTAAAATGATGTAATGCTATTTACTTTCTTTGGGTAACTCAAACTACACATTCTTCAGTTTGACTAAATGGAATTAAATAGATAAGAATTTAATTGAATTGAATTGAGGACACAACACAATTTTCTCCAGAATTATGTTGGAGGCATAGCAGTATAGCTACTGTGCACGTTATCCATCTGTTTTCATAAAGATGAATAAAGTCTCATTGCATTATTAACATCCATGTTAATGGTAATTGGGTGTGTTGTGACCTATGGGAGGAGTTTCATATGAAATTTAATGGAAAGCCCTCTGCCCCTCCCTTGCTGACTCTTCAGCATGCTTGTTCACACTGAAACATAGACACATACACACCCGACATCACCCACAATCTCACACTCTCCCGCTCTCTCAACTCAGTGTCAGTACAGAATGATCCATAAAGAGTCTCGGTCTTCAGACCAGCTTACAGCAGCTTCACGCGGATGGGTAAGCCAACAGACCTTTAAACTTTACTGCATGAATTTAACCCCATTGAATTATGGTGCTTGCAAATATGGCCACGTGCATGATTTTTTTGTGCATTATCTGATTTTAGATTTTACAGTCTTTCATGTGATGATGTCATGAAAGAAACAAATTTGAATTTGTGTAAATGATTGGTTTTAAATAATTGATTTAATAATTGATGTCTGCGTATTTGTTTTAATTTGTAAGTGTAATTATTATCTTATTAGATTGGTATAAAAGGTTTGCCTCTACACTGAATTACAGTATCAAGCATTTGATCCATTTTTGTTGAACATGATTTGGTTATCTGTCAATCAGTTATTGCCAATGGCTAAAGGCATAGTCCTTAGAAAAACACATGCAGCTCATACAGCTCAAGCACATGAAGGTGTAACTTTATGATAGCACAGAAACCGGATTAGACTGACATTGGAATGATAAGAGAATCTAACCGCAGACATCCCATAATGTCAGATCAAACTGAAAAACAAAACTGTAATACCTGTTGGGGTACATAATGTATCCAGGCTGAAATCCACATATAACTGAGTAAGGTTCATGAATGGATTTGTAACGGACAAATTTTCAATGAAGTTTGGAGTTATGGAGTTAAACCAATACAGTGGGTTTGGCAGTGTATTAAAGCTTCCCAAGATAAACCTTCTAAATAATGGAAAGGCAACAGATGTGTCTGTACATCTCAGTGAAAATGTTTGCTTTTTCTTTTAAACAAGCGCTGAGAATGAGGGCATTTTAAAATAGAATATAAAAGCTCTGGACAAGAGAAATTTTCTGATCATTCATAACAGGTTCCTCAAATTAATTTATTGGTTTCTGGTTTAAAGCACTAATATACAGTATATTAGAGATTTAAAAAAACTTGTTTCTGAAACTTTAAATTGAGGTTTGGAGTAAGTCTGATTTGGTTTGTTTCATGTTTTTTTGTTTATAGGCGATGATGTCAAAAGTGGCAATAGCTTTATCCGCTTTCTTTCTGCTGGCTAGTATAGCGGTCATCATTAGTATAGCGGTTGTACAAAATCAAAAGAAGACCCACCTCTCCCCTGGACTGAAGGTAACATTATTTATCAAAAAAATTGCACAATATTGATTGTGTACACAATACCAAATACCAGATATG
Source organism: Triplophysa tibetana (assembly GCA_008369825.1). Classification (NCBI taxonomy): domain Eukaryota; kingdom Metazoa; phylum Chordata; class Actinopteri; order Cypriniformes; family Nemacheilidae; genus Triplophysa; species Triplophysa tibetana. The sequence continues at coordinate 12,239,441 of CM017916.1, forward strand.
TATATTCTTTGCAATTCTATATTTTCCACATAAACATGATTTGCCTCAAAGATGACTCCCCAATGTGGTTTCCGGTACGGTTCACTGCCTGTCCCTATACATCTCGGTAACCCCCAGATACTTAAAGCGGGTTTCGTTGGTAACATGTTCATATGACAGTTTTTTAATCAAGGGATTTTTCATATTTGAGTCCAGACTCTCTTCCTAATTTTGGATTTCTATTTGTATTTTCTTATGTAACTTCTTAATGTGTTTCCAAACAATGACATAAATAAACTACATTTTGTTGTGTCATTGAGTAACATTATTGAGTGATGAATGGCAAGTTAAATGCGGGACATGACTACACATGACATGGCTTTCTCATACTGCTGCTTACATATATTTCTTAAGATTAATAAAAACACCGTTTTTTAACAGTTAATCAGTTTTTCTCTTTATCCTGAAAGGATCTTAAATGATAATCACTGTTGATGTAATTATTTATTACACTATAATGCTGAATCTTTCACCAGGAAGCCACTCCTAAAATCTTAAAATACCTGATCGATTTGATGACTCATAAAGTCAATCCTCCATCACTTTCCCAAAGGAAGTATGTTATAATTTTGCTTGTTTCAGAAGAGCTTCAGGCAGCTATACAATTCTGTTCTTGAGTGCTTCTGTCAGTCCAACACCGTGACAAATTGTTATTCACTATAATGTATCTTACAGCCAATATAAATGAACAAGCTCTTTATCACTTTGTGATACCCAGCGTTTTACCAGATTCTTTCTTTGAAGATGAAATAATGTTCATCTTTGCTTGATTCTCTGCAGTATGGTATTGTATTGGATGCAGGCTCCTCCAGGACTACCATATATCTCTATGAGTGGCCCGCTGAGAAAGAAAACGACACTGGAGTTGTGACAGAGACAATGAAGTGTCAGGTTAAAGGTAAAAATCTATTATTTTAAACTCATATTCGGACACGGTAGCCCAAATATTTTTGTGAGACCTTACAATGAATATGATTTTATGACTTTACAGTTTCTTTTTATTCTTCAAATATTAGAGAAACAAACCTGCTAAAATCCCAATTAGATATGTTACATTAATGCAATAAGCCCAAAGAAGTCCTGGTGTACTTCTGATGATTTTAGCTACACACGCCACACATGAAGGAGCAAACTAACCGTTTTAACTTTAAGCTAACATTTAAATATATCAGCATGAAAAGTAGCTGTAAAAACATCATGTCTCTATCCCCCAGCCCAAGAAATAAACTGTGATTTAACTTTTTTCACCGTAGAGGCCTTGATCATCTTAACTGTATCTAAAAATGTCATTATTTTAAAACAATCTGGTAAATTAAAAGAAAATAATCAATTTGAACCTATTTTTAGTCATATGATTATTTTAGTTGCCAAAAAAATCTACTTTATATGTTCTGTCAGGTTATTCCAGTCTTGGGGCAGGATCATTACAGTATCACGTGTTTTGTGTGGAGAGAAACACATTATTGTCAGTAAAAACATAATGTGCTTTCTCTCCGGTCTCGTGTATGTCCCCGCCCTCTCGTTACCTCATTAATTATCTTATTACGGTTTCATGTCCCTCACCTGTCCCCTGCTTGATTACTTTCTTATTTAATGCCCTTGTATTTTATGTCCTGTGCTCGTTTGTTTTGTATTACCTTACATTGCTCGTCTGAGTGTTTATGCTTGGCGAAGCTTTTGGATATCGTTCCTGTTCTTCAAGTCTAGTCTAGTCTAGTCTAGTCTAGTCTAGTCTAGTGTAGTGTAGTCTACTCTAGTCTAGTCCAGTCAGTCTATGTCAAGAGATAGTGTTAGTAAGTAGTATCATATTAGTTTAGTCAGTCTATTGTTATGTTCCTGTTTAGTCTGTGATATTATTTCTGTCGTTTCTATTTTACCCCACCGTGGGTTTTGTTTTGTGTTTATTTACTTATATTTAAGTCTCATTTGTTACCGTTCCACTGTCTGCGTTTGGGTTCTGTCCACGTATCGTGACAAGTTCTGAATTTGTTTGGAATTCTGTTATTCTGTTTTAATGCTCCTTTTTTCACATTTATTTTTACAAACATTTAATAAAATGGTGACCGACAAAAACAGCACAATTTGCATTGCCTTGGCAAGAAACAATTTTTTTAACTAAAAAAGTATGATAATTTAACCCAAAATGTATATGTGAATAATTGTATAATGTCTTTTGAAGGCCCTGGAATTTCAGATCTACGTTTAGACTCTGCTAAGGACAAGATGACGTGGGAAAGTTTTAATCATTGCATGTCGGAGATAACCAAGGCCATTCCAGCCAAACAGCACATTCAGACGCCTGTGTTTCTCGGAGCAACAGCAGGAATGAGACTTCTTCAGTAAGAGTGACTTCAACATCATCTCTTCTTCATGGTCACTGTATATATATATTACTTTTAAAAATAAAATGGTGAAGCCTCTAACCATGACATTAAGTGATATAACAGCATTATGTGAGAGTTAAATGATTAAAAATGCATTAGATAAAAAAAACGATGACACCAAGCATACAGGCAGCATACCATTTAGAAGTATAGGCTCATTTAACTTTAGGAGCATTCAAATATTATGAAGTATTTCTCTTGATCATAAAAACCTAACCAAATGCTTGAACATTATACTGAAATTAGTTTTGAAGCCTGAAATTAAACAAAACAATTTTTAAATAATAGTGCAAACATGTTAGTTTCCAAAAAACATAAAAAGTATATGTATAGACAAAATATAAATAAGTGAGAAACAAATTAAGGTGCATCACAATGCCATAGATTAAGAACCATTTTGGTCTTAATGGTTCCATAAATAATGAATTATCCACTGCTCTCCATGCATTAAAGGATTTTAGAGCATGACGTGGAGGCCAAGTACTGCCGGACACAATGCTAGTTTCGTCAGCAGGTTTCAAACATTGATCAAACTGACTGGAACTAAACGATTTCAATGCACAACTTCCATCAGAATCAAGCATTCAACAGACCATGGTATAAAGAACCTTAAACATCCAAAGAAACCTTCTATTTCACAAAGAGGTTTGTTGTGGTGTATAGGTGTTCTTCAGATTATAAAAAGGTAAGAAAGAGATGGTTCTATAAAGAATCTTTGACTAAATGGTTCTTTGTGAAAACAAAATGGTTCTTCTATTGCATCACGGTGAAACACGCTTTTATGCACCTTAATTTTTAAGAGTAAAGTGACTTGCAGACAGTAGTCTAAGTGTACTTTTTTTTACAAAGACAAAAAAATCCAGAAAGGTCCAACACTATCCTGAGAAAGATGCAAAACTACCTCATGGGTTATCCTTTCATCTTCCGTAATGCTTCAATCATGTCCGGGCTGGAAGAAGGTCTTTACGGCTGGATCACGGTCAACTACCTGATGGGTAATTTTCTCGAGGTCAGTTCTCTGACTGCTTCACCAGCTTTTATCATTTTATTACTCACAGTGATCGAGATTCTGAGATCTCTCATATTTTTTGATCAGAGCTTGAACTATTCTTACAGTTTTGTGACAAGATCAAAACCAGATTTTAGCTCAATGATGGAGCGTAATTGAAACATTCCATTTTTTAAACTTTAGTCTGTTTTATAGAAAACTCTATGGGATGCCTGGGTACATCCTCATGGAGCTAAGACCGTTGGCTCATTGGATTTAGGTGGAGCCTCCACCCAGATTGCCTTTGCCATCCCTGATGATGCTGAAGGAGAAGACATTATCAAGGTTTCACTCTATGGCTATGACTACAACATCTACACACACAGTTTTCTCTGCTATGGGAAAAATGAAGCTGAAAAGAGAGTTTTGGCCAAACTTTCAAAGGTACATCACAATCATGTTTTCATATGAAATTATCTTTCTTATGTTCCTGCTTTATATTAACATCATTAACACATATTAACATTAAACTACCCATTGGTTGCCATTGGAACCTTAAATAAATTCATGGGCTACATAAATATATATAAATTATTATTAATGATACTAAAAAGGATGCATGAATGTTGTGTGTCTGTGATAAATAAAAAAATAAAAATTATAGCTTCTCCATCTCGATTTAATACCCTCTGTAATTATGTGGAGACAAAATACTGTTTAACCTGTCTAAAAAAACATAACTGCTGATGCTGAGAGATGCATTTAACCCCTTTATTTTGGCTTAATACTGCCCCGAACAAGCCACGTCAATGCTTTTACAGGCTACATTGTCATCAGTTATTCAATGTAGGGTTGAAATGGAGGGATGGATTACATTATGATTTTTTGTATTTGCTTTTAGGTGAAAGTATGACAAGAAAATTGCTTACTGGATGTCTTCAGAGTTTTTCAGTCAGCTTATTTCATTAAAGCTCATTTACAGTGACGTCTAGACTTGAGATGGTCATTAACGGTGTCAATTACTGTAGTCCATGACCTGGCTGAATTTGCACCAGCAGCCATTTTGTGGCAAGGGGAATCTCATATATTTCATCCAACCGTAATTGTTTAAAACTGCTGCATGCTGGATCATTAGCATCATTGCCTCTAACAGACATCTCTCTTTTCAGGAATCAAGTAACTGGTCTAATGTAAAGAATCCGTGTTATCCTGCTGGCTACAACATCACAATGACTGCAGAAGATATTTTTGGCAGCGAGTGCACAAAGAACCAAATTACTTCGAAGTACACCCCCACACGAAATATCACTTTCTATGGACAGAGTAACGCAGAACAGTGTAAACTCCTGGTCAGGAGCATCTTTAACCTGACTTCCTGCCAGGAAGGTGAAAACTGCTCTTTTGATGGAGTTTCTCAACCACAACTTAGTGGAGACTTCATGGTAGGTCCTATAATGTCTCCCTAAATACTGTCTAATATCTTAAAGGTTTTAAGTGAAATTCTGGGGTGAACTTAAAGTTCAAGTTTGTAAAATTTAGCAGTAGCCTAGAGGTGAGGTTACAGTTCCCTTTCTGTCGGTCTCTCGACATTGTGTCGAGAACGACAGATGGGGTTCTCCCTTGAGAACCAATCAACTCTGACTACTATAGAAAAGGCCAATGAAATTTGGCGAATGAAATTTGCATGCCAGGTCAGGGCTGTACGCATCTTTCTCCAAGAAAGCTCTGGGACACCACGACACTGGAAAGTTACAGTTTCACGAAGCTTCGAGCTGACATGCCCATGCTTGTTACCGTCGCTTCGCTGAGATTATGACGCGATACAGCGTTGTGGCGTTTTCCATAGGCAACCCCATCTGTCGTTCTCGACACAACGTTGAGAGACCGACAGATAGGGAACGTCTTGGTTACGTATGTAACCTCATTTCCCTGATGGAGGGAACGAGACGTTGTGTCCCTTATGCCATGAAAACGTATCGTATTCTGCTGCAGTCGTGAGAGGCTCTCAGGCTCTTCAGAACAAGCGGTAAATGAATGCTGCACGCTGGCTTCTTTTTATAGCGGATATCCGGGGGCGGAGCCCGGCATGCAAATTTCATTCGCCTTATTTCATTGGCCTTTTCTATAATAGTCAGAGTTGATTAGTTCTCAAGGGCTAACCCCATCTGTCGTTCTCGACACAACGTCTTGTTCCCTCCATCAGGGAACGTAACCAAGATGATTTCCCCTCCCTTTCGATGCACTATGGTGGATGACAGGAAATATATGAAGACACATTTTTGCTGACGGAGATAACGTAAAAAACATGGTGAATTCCATCAAGCGGACCTGAGGTGTTTATAGATAGAAATAGCTTATTTTAAGGTAACAAAAATATAACACTTTATTGTGTAAGGTCTTTATACACCTCTGAAGACATAGTTATGTATATTATGTTGCATTTATGTCCTTAATAAAACACATTGCATCCTTAATAATGGTAGCAGTAAGGCAGATCTATTAATTTACATTGACCATTTAATACTTTTTAAATGATCTTTTTAACAAACTAATTTGTTATTTTGTTCAGGCCTATGCAGGGTTTTACTATGCTGCCTTTTCGCTTAATGTGACGGGGTCAAAGAGTATGGAGTCATTTAATGATAACAGGATGGAGCTCTGCTCAAACAATTGGAAAACTGTGAGTGTCAACCATCTGTAACATTACATAAAGCAGAACCTTTATTGTGTTCCATTTATGGATGTGTGAAAAAACAGGCATGTTTCCTTTTTTCCATTTAGCTAAAAGAAAAGCATCAGGGCAAGGACATCCATGTGAAGTCCTATTGCTTCTCAGCAAACTATGTGCACACTATCCTGGATGATGGATACAAGTTCAACACTGACAACTGGAAAAGTCTCAATTTTCAGAAAGAGGTACATAACGTTTTCCGTGTTAAATATGAGCTATTTCTTGTCTGTTCATTTTATTAAAAAAACAATTTGTTGAATGTTTCTTTGTCGCTTTTAATTTTAGCCAAGTAACGGTTCTTCTACTGGTAACCCAAAATAATACTGACTAGACATACTTTTAACTCGCTAGCTAATATTATTTACTCGTTATTTCTTTTGCTTGTTATCAAAAATAATCTGCAGGGACTCTTTGCAGATATGAACCGGAAGTTAAGTTTGGGCTAGAAAAGCGTGCAAATAAGCACGCAATAACGTTTGCTTACGTTGTTGCTTTTAGACCATCTATAACCAATTTAGGACCAGCTTAAACTGGCTCAAACCGGGTGCCATGCTTCAAATTATACCTCCTCAACATTTTTCAACAGCAAAATAGAAAGAAAATACTTTTTAATTGGAGAGAGAGAGAGTTACAAAGAAAGTATTTCACAAGCAATTTTATTTAATGGATTCTGCTAGTTTACAACATATGGCTGTTTATCAACTTAACACATCTTATCGGCCTGTCATGAAATTCTAACTTACTGTAAATCAGTTTTGCCAGTAAATACCTTGAAACCTCCTCAATTTACGTTATAAGATAACTAAATTATTTGTTAATATATTTTACAAGTGAACATGCGCAAGTCTATAATATTTTGAAAAGTAAACTTCACCTGAAATAATTGTGGAATTGAAGTAAATAAATTTGGTCATAGACAAGGATTTGAGCTAAAGAATGAGATTACAATCTCCATTGCTAGTGACTTGCTGTGTTTCATAGGTGAACAAGACCAGCATAGCCTGGTCCCTGGGCTACATGCTCAAACTTTCCAGCATGATTCCAGCAGAAGGGAAAATCCTCAAGCTACCCATAGACAATGTTCTCTTCACTGGACTGCTTCTCGCGTTCTCGGCTCTGACCATTATCACCCTCATGTACCTTCTCATCGCACTGGCACGCTACTGTTAGCATGAAGTTTGTGACCTGACCTCTGCTTCTTCTTTACTGAGTTCTCATCTGATGGACTTGTGTCCTGCATAGGCAGGTTTTGTAAGTAAGGTGAGATCCTGATGTGTTGCTGCAGATGAACCTGCTAGAGATGGATCTTTAATTTTTGGAGCCCGGAGGCACTGTTTTGAAGGTCCAGCAGTGCCGAGGTTTAAAAAATACCTGAATGTTATTCAGTGTGATGGCTATTTAAAGAGATGTGTGTTATCTGTAATAAATGTAAAAAGAATCCGAACTTTAAGAGGGAGTGTACAGGTATTCAAGCCTTTGCTGTGAATTTAAATGAAAACTACAGAGTAAACTGTTTTATCTTAGAGAAAAAAAACTAGAATGGTCGTGACGTTGTTTGTGTATTGTAATGTTTGTCTCACTGCACTGCATCATTGCCTTCATATCTAATACAAATTGTATTTCTGCATGTGCTCTTCAGAACATGTTGTCTTTGGATGAAATCTGTCATTGTACTCTAAATAAATGTTATGGCTATTAATTGACAGTGAAGTCTGAACTGTTGATTTTTTTCCATTAAAGCTACAGCCGTCATACACAAACACTATAAATAAAAAATATAATAACATAAAGAACCAGTAATCTCCTAAAATGTATACACATTATCTGAAATGTATAAAGTGCACTTTCTGTGACTACCTGAAGAGAAGAGCATTATTCACTGCCATTTTAATGACAAAAACCAGCATAACATCCGTGTTTTGCTTTCAAAAGAATAAACTTGAAAAATAAAAATGTTGTTAGAAAGTTTTTCGATTTTTTTCCCCAAAACCATGTGAAATATTTTTCGAAAGGCAGTTTCTATTCAGAATAAAATACTCTGTAACAAATGTACATCAAAAATCAGGCACAACAAAAAAATGTTAGTACTAATTTCCCCTTGCTTTATCTTGTTGGCTCAACTTATTGGAATAGAAGTTGTATCGATTTAAAACAAATAGGAGATAAAAAAATATTTAATTAAGGTAATTTAGTATTATCGGTTTTCTGGAGAGGTACAAAAAATTATACTAAAGTCATTAGCTGTCACAACATTTACCTAATGAACAGAAAAAAAGAACATAAAATAGATATTTTAAAATAAACAAATATCATTGTCTTTTACTACAATTGTAGGCTACTTACCAAAACTTGAGAATCTAAATCCAGTCAACAAAATAATCTTCGTTAAAAACATGTTTGGACTAATTTTGTTCCTTTGTGTTACTTATTTATCCTTGAACGTTTTAAAAGTTGACATTTTTTTAAGTATATGGCCTACATTGATGTAACTACATTTTTTACATTTATAGAGGTCTTTTTGAGTTAAATTGCTCATATTTTTGGTATGTATATAAGGGATTTTTAAAATTTCGCTTTGGTTTATGGAGTTTCCAACAACAAGTTTATGCACATAAGGTGTACAAACACGATTATTTCATAATAATAGGCAGTTATTCTTACCTTACTTCTTGCCTGATCCCCTCCTTTCCGCTAGTCTGCTGTGATTGGTCTACCATGAATGAGGCTCAATAGCTACAGTGTTTGGGGAAAAAGAGTGAAGTTTTTGCCGGTGTTCTGCCAATGTATGCTACCCATAAAATTGCGCTATCCTCGTGTCGAGATTGGTCTGGGGGAGGCTCCAAGCAAAACGTATGCGGGGACTATATTGTAGTGACTTAAATCCGCGGTGGTTCGCGAATCGGTTTAGGGTCGACTTGTTTGCATGATTCACTGTCGACTCCTTTTTTTCCAAGCCACTAACGTTGTTATTCATTCACCTTCGGATTTACATCCTGGCATACTATTTACTTTCGAACACGGCAACATTACACACTGCATGAAATGTTATTTTCATGATCTCATGTTTTGTACTACTCTTTACGTTAATGAGGAAAATGCTTGGTTACAAAGAATTAATTTATTAAAAGAAGTTCTGTGAACTTTTTCCGAGACTTTTGCTCAACAAACAAAATTAGTTGTTTGAACATTTTTTGATTGTTTTTTACAGTGTAATAATAGTAATGTCTGGCACTGATGATCGATGCACAGGGCCAGGCCATTTTCTTTTTTTAAGAAATTGCTGTCTAAGATGCTAAAAAAATAAAACTTGTATATCAGAACTTTTAGAGTGCAAGCCGTGTATATTGCAATGTGATCATGTTGATGTTGCTAATAAACTTGTGTACATGACCAATAAAACATTTAGGGTCAATAACTCATTATTAATTGATATATTGTAACATTTTGATTTTAGAATAATAATTCATTGTCCGTGATATATTAATGATAAGTGATCAAATAAAACAAAACTTGGAGTTATGTTAAAATTGACATAAACTAACATTTAAACATGAATAATAACAAGGCACCATTGCCTATAGAATTTATCCACTATCATCTTGAAATGCTTTTGAATGAGCTTATTATAGACTCTTATTTAAACTATAATTTGTTTAGTAATGAAAGACATTTATACGCAGACACATCTTTCCATATTACTAATTTCAAATATTTAGTGCTTGTATTTGTGCTTACATGTTAAAAGCTCTTTAAAATCGTAAAAGATGTACTAGTCATGTGACCCAACTTGTGTGTATGGTAGGCCTATATGTATAAATGAAAGGAATAATAAAGGAGGCATAAAATACGTATAAATACATATTGTATGTTGAATAAGAATAAGTCTTCATACATCTAAATATATTTAAATACATTTAAACATAAAAATGTAGGCTCTTACAAATTACCATCCTACCAGAAGAGGCCAGTATAGACCTAAAAAAGATCGAGATGAGTTAAATGATTTCCAGACAAATGTCAAATGTTATTTGAATTTTTTTTTAAATAGCACAACTTTCAAACGCTCCACATTCCCATAAAATTACTAATAGACGTATAGGCTAATAATCATAGGCTAATATTAATAACTATGTAGGCTAAGTCTTTTTTTAAAATAGAGACCTTCACTATTAGGCTACTTCCCTATTTTTTTTTATTGGTCAAACTTTGAAATGATCAACGAAAGGTTATTGAGCAAATTTAGCCTGTCCAGAATGTATTCATGTATTTTCAACACAATCTATCAGAAGTTTTTTTAATGAACTTCAAGGCATTTTTCTATAACATTAAACACTTGTGCAAATCTTTTAACCTGTCTCTTTTTTGTTTTGTATTAATATAAAACAAATTTTGTAGGCTTTTATAGTGCGGCAAACTCTTCACGTGCTCGAGCCCAGAACAATAAATCACCTCAGTATGTTTTTTTCAAGTCTCTTCTCATGTTACACAGCGCATTCCTCCTCAAACCTCAACTCAAGTCCACCATCCTCCTGCAACGTGTTGCTGGAGATCAGACATTTGTTTTCAGACTTTTGGAGACTTTGCGTTAGAAACTGAAGAATAAACCAAAGTAACTCACTGAACAATGTGACTTTGGGTGCATCTCGTGAGTGCAGTGGTTCATGTTAATTGTAGTTATATGCAGGAATAACAGTGTGTGTGTGGATGGGAGCACAGCAGGAATGAAGATGATGTGGCGATAGTCTGATGCTGCGAGACGCATTTAAAAAACAAACGGTGCTGTTTGTGATGGTAAGTGTCCTGTTGAGAAGATTTTATTAGTGTACCTACTAGCTCAAGCTAGATTGCAATACACATGGAGTGTTTTCACAGAGTTTGCATTATGCTGTTTGAACCACGTATTCGGTTTCACATCATTGTTTAGACATCACTACTGAATCTAATGTGAAATTGGGGTTGAAGTTTTGATTAACTCACAATGCATTGATGTAGCACTATCAAATACTCTAAAATAAAATAAAATTGCTGTGAGAATCTAAGTGCATTGATTTGTAAGACTGATTTCTAAATTCAGTGGGAGACAAAGAGTTTGCTTCACTGCTTGATATCTTTGCAAGTTAAACAAATGAAGCAAACTCAGTGTATTAAGATTAGAACTATGAGAAGCACTTATGCCCTGCAGAAAAGCGCAAGACTATGAATTACACTGAACTGAACCGTCCAAGACTTGTCCAATGATGTGTAGGATTTTTCAGCAAAGAGAATTCTATGTAGCATTCAGACCAGCTCCAGCGCTCCAGTCAGCAAAGACCCCATTAAAATCCCTGACTCAGCCGACTCAAACCTCACTGCGTTCTGCCAGTGAAGGGTTGCTTGCAGTTGTCATGCATTGTGTAATGTTTAGAAAGTAATGGAAAACAATTTGTGCAGTCTTCATCAATTGGTTTTAACTTATTTTCTAGACTCATTATAAAAATGCTTGGTTACTCGTACAATTAGGTTGTATTTGTTGACATTAGTACATGCATTAACTAACAATTAGAAATGTAGTTTTCAGCATTTATTAGTCCTTGGTGTTAGTTTTTGTCAATACAGTTACTCATGTTAGTGCATGGTGCATTTTCTAATATAAAGGTTTACGTTTCATTTAAAACATTTATTGGTAGCCTAAATTATGAAATACACAAACTAGGATTAATAAATGATGTGTAGTTCATTGTAAATTCATTTTAGCTATTGTTAACACATAGGCTACAACCTTATTGTAAAGTGTGAGGTAAATACTTTATTGGAATCTAAAAGAATGAAATGTGTCTCAACTTTTGGTATTTTAACCACTTATTTTGAACAAGAAAAACCCTTCATCACATTTATTGTTTTTGTTGTGAATCACTTTTCACATCAAACCTACCTATGACATTTGCTGTCAACGCTGTTTTTTGTTGTCTGTACAGTTGATCTGAATGTGGTCTCTATGCACTTTCGACCATGTAACGGTTTGTTGGAATGGATGTTACATCAAATTGATGGATTTAGCATTGTTGACACTAAGATGTTAGACATCAAGAACCATTTTTTTTTACAAAGAACCTGTATGGACAGACACCGTCTTTTAAATTGTCCGTGTAAGACTACACAGCCAATGTAAAAAATAATTTTCTATGCTCATTTTAACAGAGCGCTCTAGTAATGGTGGTGGGTCCTGCTTCCGTGTCTATATCTTTGTTCCTCTGTAAGTGACAGCTGGCATGGCTTTTCAAAGAGATTGGAAAATCAAAACCAGGTGTGTACGTCAGTTACAGGACGTCTGGAGAGATTTTGTGATCCTGGATAACTGTGCAGATCATTCAAAACATTCCAAGTTTTTACATATTTATGGATTATAAACATAACCATGGGAATATGTTGAAAACATTTTTGGAAAATGCACTTAAAATCCCTGTCATCATGATTTAATTTTTAAGGATGTTTTATGTAGCAAATGAGTTTAGCTGGTTCAAAGCTGTGAGATTTCTTAATCAAGCTGTAACATCTGCTAAGTGTGGCTCATTGGTGAACATTTTGAATTCACTTGTAAGAAGGGAGCCATGTTTGAAAATACTTCATACTGCCATCTATTCTAGACCAGTTTGCCAGTTACTGCTTGGCTGCCTCGTTCACTCCTGAGAGAGCATTATTTCCTACTGAAAGCAGTAAGTATTGTCCCAGATTCCCAAGCAAGCGTTAACAACATCAGACTTTATTTTTATAACATCTGTATGTGTTCGGAATTTATTATAGGTGCAACGTGGAAGATTAAAGATTGCGTATCACAGGTAGTTTCTGCCAATCTCATATTAATCCTGAGTGCCTATACAGTAGTATTGCATACCCCGTATCTTCGAAGAATATTTAGTTTGATCAGATTTATAAAAGAGAGATACAGCTGTATGATTATTTCTGGAAAAACACGAGCTGCTAGAGGTGAGACTAGTGGGGAGGGTGGGATGGAACTACAGCACGAGCAAGCAGCACATCATGACATTAACCCCTTCTGTTTTGTACATTATACACGTACATGCGATGAGGGGCGTGTCTGAAAAGGGTGATACAGGGTGGCACAGGTCCCCCACAAAGTTTGCTTTTCCCCCTTTGTGTCCCCCCAACAGCTCAGACTGTTCAGAGTATAACATCTGCAAGAGCAATTCGGGTGCATTTAAAATCTAGCACGCCTTACTGATGTCATAATCTGCAGCACCGCTTAAAGTAGAACACACCTAGACGCTGTCTGGTTCACTACCAATGATTTCCCATATATTTACGACACCATTTGATTAGAGTGCTGTCAATTTTACATTGGTCAACGCCATTGGATTAAAGAGCTGTCAATTTTACAATACTCAACGCCATTGGATTAGAGTGCTGTCAATATCACAACCAATGCGCAACACCATTGCATACGCTATACACACTGGTGATGGGGAATACACACAGGTCAAACAGGAGAAGATCAATTTTGCAGGCTGTAGACCACGTCTATGTTCCTGTTAGTATTAAATGAATTATGAAATACGTTAATGTATGTTGAAAGCTTGGTTGTGTTATTCAGCCACGATGCATCAGCACCGCTTAAAATAGAAATAGTTATGTTACGTTTCCTTTTGTTTCCAAGATTTAAGGCACAATCACTGGAGAAATGTGGTAAAGGCTAAAATTCTTAGGGTTTTAAGAATGTTAGGATTCTGACACTTGGAATTTTAAGGTGTAGAATAGTAAATTTAAATAAACAAACTTTATTGCGTGGTAGAGTCTTTTATTTTTTCCGTTTGCAATTTCCAAGACCAGCTTCACATGTTAATGATTTTGTATTTAATCAGATGTAAATATGCTATTAAATAATCTATGTGTGTAGTGTTGATGGATTAGGATTTTCATTTTGAGACAGTTTTGTTGAAAAAATTAAACGGCATAAAGTCAGGCACAGCGGAAGGATATTCAAGGTTTCTTCAAGAAGAAACTATGTCAAAGACAGGCAGATGCAGTGCAGTGCAGTGCAATACAGTGCAGAGCCAATCTACCAGCAAGGGCCAAGTTGGCCTGCAAATTAGGAGCCCTAAACCTGAACATGGCAGCCCGGATCAGAGCCAGCCAGAGAGGGCCAGTAAGGGCTACACCAGAAGCTATCTCTGTAGCAACAGTCAGAACAAGAGTATTTTTTTCAAACAGGTCACACGATACAACTTGATAATCATAAATAAACTAAGAAGTTAGAACTATACGTTGAGAACAATTATTGTCTGTTTAATGTATTATTTTATAAAATGTGTAGTCCAGGCGCTTGTGCAGTGCCATTTTTTATGTAATCCAAATTTTCCCATGCCCCCCCGACTGGTTCTTGGTTCCCCCTGTGCCACCCCATTAAAAAAGTCCTAGAATTTCCCCTACACGCGATGGCCAACAAAACACAGTATGACTTAGTTTGACTTACCGCGTGCAGTTCATGCATCCAACATCCATCACTGAATGCCGTGAACAAACAGACACACCTAAACATAAAGAGTAACGAGCTGCAGCGCAGCCCATCCTGATGCAGAGCAGATAATCTTGATTGTAATCAAGTCTCGCTCGTCGGTTGGCTTGTGGGCAAGCTCTTTCTTTCTTTCGCCTTGCTTTTCTTTTCCAGAAGAGTGGCCAATAAAAGGAATAGGATCCTCTGACGATACAGGGATCCAGAATTATAAAAAAACGTTCCGAAACAAGTTGGAGTGCAGGGGGAGTGTATCAATTATAGAAATACTACGAAATAAATCCAACTAGTTTTTTAAGGAGTTGACCATGTTAAGCAAAAGTAGCCTGCACGTTTAAAGGCCCTGTTTTTTCACTGTTTTCAAAGCTTTGATGGTGTTTTGGGGTGTTTAACAATGGATGTTCATGTTTCTAGTTTAAAAAAAAACTTTATATTTAACATATTTACAGTCTTTGTCCACCGCTGTCTCTCTTCTCATGTAAAGACTAGATTTCTTCCGGTTTCTTCAAATGTGTTGGTTGGATCCCTGCTTTGAGTGTCTGAAGATGTCCCAGCCACACCATATGAGTTCCGCTTCTCAAGCTGTTGTGATTGGTCGGTCCCCATCTCAGTGCACGTAAATTCATAAGTTTTGACTTTTAGCAATAAACAGTAATAATGGCGTCAACTTCACTTGATCAGTTAAAAATATGCGGATCGATCGAAGTGTAACGTAGGTCTGCTAATGCATCCTCAAACGTCAATATTTGTCAGAGATCATGTTTTTTTCTACTATGGCAAGGGAAATGACACCGACCGAATGTCGTCAGACCGGTTGTCACTAATAACATAGTTGGATAATAAAACAAGAAGATTGACTAGGAGACTGCAAGCAGGACTTCAGAGGACGTTTCATAGAAGTGTTTTAGACAGAGGTATGTGAGCACAATATTAGTGTATTACACAGAAAAGCTTTCACAGCCGATGTTAAAGTCATGGAAACTGTTATTTGACAGTTGGTTATCTTAGAATATGTGTAGCTGAATTCTTATGACCAGACTGTGATGAAAGTGAAAGTGGTTAAGCGTAGCTCAGTCAAATGTATACAATCTCTGATAACCAAACACTACTCCAACAGCTCTTCCTCTTCTCTAAGGAAGACCTCGCCCCATTTTTGGCGTATTCCTTTGGGCGGAGGTTATTACTCAACTCAACTCAACTTTATTTATATAGAGCTTTTTATAATTTAAATTTTAAAAGCATTTGGAATGGTGACATAATGTACCCGGGAATTAGAGGCTGTAGTCTGAACCAGCCGTTCTTTGTAGTCCTTGAAAAGTGAATTTTGTTAAAGACATATCTTGTTTGGCCCTGAACTTTGAGCTTCATCATTTTGCAGGTATTATTAATACTCTAACAGCAACATTACACACTAACTATAGGTTGAAAAATGGGATTGCGGGGAACGTGCCCTTTAAAAGTTTTAAGAAGTCAGAATGCATGACATTGCATGAGACCCGATCTTTAGGAGTATCTATTGGCAGACATGCAATAAATATACATAACTATGTGTTTAGTTAGGGATTATGTACAGGCAGCCATTCCGGAATATTCACGTTGTTTCTACGGTAGCCCTAAAAGGACAAACTGCTCGACAGAGCACTTTTTGTGAATACAGTATTTCCTTCGGCAAAGAAGCGTAAACTTGACGACATCTTAGATCTGTATCAACCACCATAGTGCTTTGAAAGAAAGAAGTGAGCGGAGTGAGCCGTTAGTTGCAATCCGCAACCTCATGCCTCTTAAATTCATACACTGGAGCGTTAAAATAAGGACGGAAAAAAGCAGCATTCCTTAGTTTTAACAAAACCCCACTGCAACTATTCACAATATAACAGAACACATTTTATGATGTTTCTTTGTGTAGTTTTTTTTATCACTGCTTGTGTCACAAGAGTCTGTTATGCAGGTTATGCTGTGTGCTGTATTCTGTGTCTGACTTCTGATTGTGTGTGAATATAAATTGCTGCAGCAGAATGTTGTGACACACACATAAAACAAGATGACAAAGGTGTCAAAGCATCTGTAACATGACAAAGACACACCACTGATGATACAGTGAGGTAGAACAAACACAGCATGCGGGTGATCCCTCCGTCTAAATCATTCGCCTTCTGCCTGCAATGGTTAATATCGCTGATCCTTCTATATGGATGATAAGTATTGCTGACCTTTGCAGAACGCAGAAAAGATCACATATCACACAAAAGGTTTTTTTGCCAGACATGTTATGAAGCATTCATATATAACATATTCATATTTTATATACAACAAAACTAACAGAAGCACCAATTCCTTCATAAATTCAACAAATAAATTATGCAGTCTATTTGTTATATTTGTTAATTGTCTAATTTTTCAGATAAGCTTTTGAACATAAACCATACAGACTTCTCAGATCATTAGGATCAAGTCAGTTAGATATAACAAAGGTTCACTCAAAACAGGCCGTAGCTGGAATCTGCTTCCAGAAAACATCAGATGTTCACCAACAGTAGCTACTTTTAAATCCAGAATAAAAACACACTTGCTTATCCGTACATTTACAACCTGAGCACTGTGCTTGTTTACATCAACTGCATTTCTATTTCTAATTTCTTTTTCTTTTGCTCTTATTCTTTTTATATATACACTCACATTTTTTATAATTTTACTGCGTTTTATGTTTCTTAAAATCTTAAGTTGTGTTTGTTATCTTAAATCATTTGCATTTTAAAGTTTATTTCTCTCTGTTAATCATTTTTGCAAACACTTTGTTTGCCATTGTGTATGAATGTGCTTTATAAATAAACTTGCCTGGCTTGCCTTTATATGGTATGATTCAGAACTATTTTAAAACTGTATTAA